>JABFEA020000119.1:19573232-19594464 GCA_019775915.2 Cyphomyrus plagiostoma | reverse complement strand
TATTACATGGAACAGCATTGTGAAACTATAATATTGATAATTATCGATATCGGTCAATACAGGAAAAAATATTGTGAAAATATTTTTGCCATATCGCCCAGCTCTACTAGTAGTTATTCTTAAAGAAACTGGAAGCTCTGGGACAAATGAAATGTGTTACACATCAAATGACGTTCTTGTGTAAGGTCCGCGGCTGATTCTTTTCCAGCTGTTTTCCAGTTGTAGCTGTAACTCATGAATGTTGTGAAATAAGTACAAATAATTGATTCATTTCCAGAAAAATTTATTAACACTGCAGCTTGAAAAATGTAATATCTTCAAAAAAAAAAACCTTCTTTGTTATTTGCAGTCTTCATCTCCTGTCACATACTACCACAAATTTACAAAAACCGAACGATCAACCTTTCGCTGCTCACAGAAAATCTGTTGGGAATAAAAGCAATTCTGCTATTTTTTTCCCTGGTGCTTTCAAGTTGGACTGATTTCGTGAAATTATGACAGCTGTGTTTATTTAATTTTTTTTCAGTGTGGGAACCAAGAGGATGATTTGTCTGTTGTGCCCTTGTAAACTTTCTGCACAACCTGTGGTTAAACCAAAGGAAAGGCCTTGCTGACATGGCCGATAAAATTGATCAGTGGCATTCATTTAGTTTTCTAAAAATGAGCGCCCTACACACAGAGATAGTTGTAATATTATTCTGATTGATTCTTTTTTTTTATCTTAATGTATGTAAATAAACCCACAGACAAAATTACTTGCAGACACCTGATATTACACATTTGCCTATTCTAGGAAACATTATAAACAAACATCCTTATTGTTCTTTCATTTAAGCTATAGAATGTTTATTGTTCATTGTGTTGTGTCTTCCCTTAATCCCCAGGAGATAACTTTGACAGAGGGGAGTCGAGTGTTTGAGTCTTGGAAGAACCCCCCTCCCCCAGTGTACATGCAATATTACTTCTATAATGTCACAAATCCAGAGGAGTTTCTGGCGGGGGGCAGGGCGGCTGTTACTCAGGTGGGACCGTACACGTACAGGTGAGCAGGTTACTGCGCATGGCTGCATTCATGAAACTCTTTGTGTTTCATGTTAAGAGATTCTCTCACATCCCAGCAGAAGAAGCGCAGAAGCAGGAAAGCACAAGGGTGGCCTTCAAGACTAGAACAAAGATAGACATTTTTTTTTTAAGGATGTATTTAATGTTTTAACTTCAATTATTATTCACTTATGGGTATATTGTCAAATGAAGAGGATTCTTGGTAGTGCAGTATACTTAATCGCAAAGATATGGAACCTGAACCCCCAATTTCTGGACAAAAGGGATTTAGATACACAATTTTATCCCATTTTTCAAACCAAGAACAAATTTGCAATAAGAAAATACAACAGTCGTTAGATTAATAATGACAGCTTCTCTAATCTGATTCTTCAGCAAAGGATGAACTAAAAATTTCATTAATTTAACCAGGGAATACAGGCCCAGGGAGAATGTGACCTTTGTGGAGAATGGAACTAAAGTCTCTGCCTATAGTCCAAAGACTTTTGTATTTGAGAGGGACATGTCAGCCGGTGACCCAGAAGTTGACCTTGTGACAATTGTTAACATCCCTGCAGTGGTGAGTCCTCTGAACTTAACTGTGACCTTACCACCTGTTCTGTTTTCTACTCAAAGCATGTCAGGGAATGTAGAATTCAATCTGCCGATGTCAGTTCCAATATCAACTTCAAAAACATCCATATGCCTACCTAATCGTTACAGCATGACTTTTCTCATAGCTTTGCAGCAAAAATAAAACCCTGTTACAGATGCTGTTTGATATAAACTACACATTTTCATACGTAATTAATTTGATAATGGATATAATTTTTCAAAAACACCATCTGGGTTTGTTTTCTGTATGTACATTAGATTTGGTGTTTTATTGTTCTGTACATTTAGAAGGGGTTAATGATGCAAAATCACACTCTTTGATTTCATGGTAACAAATAGCCATGGCCAGATATTCTTTGTCTCTAATTAATTGTTATTGTTTTTAATGACATGACAGGCAGTGATGAACAAAGTGAAGGGCAGCTTTTGGACGAGCAGTATGGTCTCCATCTGGATGAAGTCCTTAGGCGTCGGGCTTTTTACGACACGACCTGTTCATGAGTTGCTGTGGGGTTTCAAAGACCCGCTGCTGACGCGCCTCAAAGCTTCGAAGCCTGAGATTCATGAATACTTTGGGCTCATGTACAAGGTATGACCCATCACACAGGCATGTGTATGTTCTTTTTGTGTGGACAGTCCAAGGAAACATGTTCATTGTAACATTTATGAAACAGTGATGATTCAAAGGAAGACGAATATTCAATGCCAGTGTCGAGTATTAAAATATTTTTTATGTATATACATTACTAGTCAAAAGTTTGGACCCACCCACCCACCCATAGAAAGGTGTATTTGTACTATTCTCTACATTTTAGAATAACTATAGACATCAAAAAGACATCAAAACTACAAAATAACATATGGAATTATGCACTAACTAAAAGTATATTAAACAAAAAAAATAATTTGCTGGGGGAGGCAGCTCTTTGGGGGGGGACTCAATTCCCTGGGTCGGCAGAGTGATCCCAGCATCACACAACCCTTAACCCCAACTGGCTGACCCTAGTGTCTCCTCTAGGCCAGTTTGATGAGGTGGCCTCCTGGGATGCTTTTGCAGCTGTACTGAAGGAGGTCTCTCATATACACTGAGCTCTCACTGGCTGCTTTTCCTTCATTCTCTGGTCAAACTCCTCCAAAATCATTTCTACTGTATGAGACATTTTTGCTCTCCTTTGTAGGTGACTTGGCGTGTCCACACTTTCGACTGTTACCATATACACTCATTGGCCACTTTATTTGGACAATTATAATACTGCGGGAGCCTCTTTCCTCTCAGAACAGCCTGAATTGAATTCTTTGTGGTAGGGACTGCATATGGAGCTGGGAACATTCCTTCGAGATCCTGGTCCATGTTGACAAAATTAAATCTTACAATGTCTACAGATTTATTAGCTCTGGGATTTATGTCTGGTGATCATTGAAATACACTGAACTCAATGTTATGTTCATGAAACCAGGTTTGACAGGACTAGTGACATATCCTGCTTTAAGTGGAAGATGGGTGCATTTTAGCCATAAACGATACACATGATAGGTAACAATACTCAAATGTAGCTGTAGCTCTTAAATGATGTCAGTTTTAGGGGCCTTAATGTGTGCCAAGAAATGACATCTCTACATAATCTGACCTGAACTGGTCACATAAATTGGGTCCTTGGATTTATGCCATTGAACTGTTCAAATGTGTGAAAATCCCAGGACATCACTTTCTGCAATACTCAACCCACCCCACCTGGCACCAACAGCCATGCCACAATCATAAATCACCTTTGTACTCATTATCATTTTCGAACTGACCATTAACTGAAGCATTTGACCCATGTGTGAATGGTTTTACATACTGAATTGATCCCACATTATTGTTATTTTTGGTGTTCTAATAAAGTGGCAGTGAGGGTATATATGAGTGTGTGAGGGTGTACATAAAGTACATGTACATATTATGGGGATCTTGAGTTTTTCTCTTAATTCAATATGGCTCAAAGCTGACTCTTGCTAACTCACAGATCTATGACTTGAAAACTATTTTGGTGTGTATGTTTTACCACATTTTCTTTATTTCTCTTGCCAGAAAAATGGAAGCCTAGACAATCATTTTGTTTTCCTCACGGGTGAAAGTGACTCCTTTGACTACACCAAAGTAGTTGCATGGAACGGCGAAAGGTAACAGGAAGGATAAAGGATCATTCCAAAGCAAAAGAAAAGAAAAATTATATTTGTATAGGTGCAAAGAAAACTGTCTCTGAGTTGAAATGTGTGTCCCAATGACTTCATAAGTTATATTAGCAATTACAATGTATAAGTGAGTTTAGTGAGTCATAGTGTATGCCCCTTAACCCAGTTTCTCTAATGATCATATCTCAAGAGAAACCATCCTGATATTGAATTTTTAACACCCTTTTTTTTGAATGCGTGTACTGGGAGCAGGATGTGTTCATTTCTCCAGCATTGTCCTCTTTGCAGCCGGTTGACGTGGTGGTCCTCCAACCAGAGCAACATGATCAACGGCACCGACGGCAGCACCTTCCACCCACTTCTGTCCAGGAAGGAGCGCCTCGATGTTTTCTCTCCCGACCTCTGCAGGTTGGTAGGCAGGGCTGGCAAAGTCAGTGCCAGTAAAACCCTTTAGAGAAGTCCTTCCCAATCCAGTCCTCGGGGACCCACAGACAGTCCACGTTTTAGCGAGAGCTGGGAGTGAGTAAAAACGTGGACTGGCTGGCGGTCCCTGAGTTGAAATACTGCTTTAGAGATTTCTAACAGAAGTCATGAAGCCACTCAATCCACTGAACTATGCACAACTTTAATAAATGAACAATAAAATAGCACTCAGTAGTAAAAAGTTATCAAGCACTGGTTCCATTTTCATCACACTTTACGAACCACAATGTGGCAGATTAAAATAATGTCAATGCTCAAATACATTTTTATTTTGTGGTTTTCTGTGATTTAATGACCAATCCCAGAAAAAAAATCCATACAATTAAGGTGTGAGTCTTTTATGCTTTAACTCCTGCATTTGCTGAATTAAAATTGAAAAACAAAAAAAAACTATTTGTTACTGTTTAAGGTTTTAATTTGAATTATTAACCAACAAAACTATATTGTCAAATGACGAGGATTCTTGGTAATGCAGCATTCTTCATCTTAAAGGTACCTAACTTGTACACTAAATTAATAAACATATATTTAATGTTCACAAAACTGTTATGAAAAAAAACATTACTTTTCAAATTCACAAAATGTTTAGTATGTGGATTTATTTCTGGGTTAGAAGACTATGTTTTATACATAACTGACTGTCCATTAATTGTAGATCAATAAATTCATATTTGTGTAACCATGAAACCACACACAATGTACTAAAATTATCTAGACAACCTTGACTGAAGTAAACAAGTGATTATGGAAATCACAGCTCTACTGTGCTAAAAATTCCTGCAGTGGAAAATTTGACCCCAGCATTCGTATGGAGGTCATGTTTTTATGGCTGTGACTTTTCACCTATAATGGGCGCCGTCTTCTCATTGTCATGTTGATGCCATGGGAATATTTTGGCATACAAGGCTGCTATGATAGAAACAATTTTGTCAAGAGCAATTTCCTTCATAACTGCTTTACTCTGCCTGTATACCACTTACGTTTTGCCTGATGAGAAAGCCAGCTGGGTCTCATTTATTACAAACTGAGCTGAACCAAAAGGGCCCACGAGGGGTCAAATAAAGGCAATCTGACAAATCCAAAACCAGTAAGAGTACAACTAAAGCACATAGACATAGAGGGGAAAATATACAGGCTACCAACAACTATCTGAGCTTAAGGGGAACACTCAAGAGCAAACACACAGCAGTAATAATACTCACAACTGAAGAACAGGGCAGGGGTAGGTGCTTATATGCACACATGACAACAAAAGACAGGTATGGGTTATTACCAATTACATACAAATGACTAGGGACTACAGGGAACAGGTGAGGATTGTTAACAGGCACTAAGGGTTCAGGAATCAAATGCTAAGAGGTACAAAGAACACAGGTGAAACATGATGTATCTACAAGTAAGGATAACTAACAAAGGTACAAATCAAGGAGTTATTTAGAAACGCAAGAAAACATAATTAGCGTAGTATACAAATAGGCCCTTGTGCACAAAAAACACTAAGTTTAACAGTAAACCCATAGTGGAGGTGAGGCTTGGTTTGTAGCTGCCCGCTTAGCCCATTCAGCCACATGGCAGCCTGATAATAGGGGAACACATTAGGCACAGGTACAAAGTGGGGGAAGAAGGGGATGGCTAGCGACACTTGCTGGCCAAACAGGAAACAGACAGAACAGAAGAAGCCATGACAGACCTAGCATATTTTTCATGTTAAGAACACTTATATTTTATCATTAATTCAAAGAATACTGTGTGGACCAACACCTATATGGATATTTATAGATTTGCACATAAAACTTGTTAAAGTTTATTAACAGTAAGAATAGCTCCTTCTGCCCTGGATACAGCCTATATGCCGGCTTTTGCCCAGGTCTGTTTTATGCTGTCAATTCTAGTTAGACAATGTCGAAACTTTGATCGTTAATTGAGCTAAGATTCTTTTGGATCATGTATATGAGTATGAATTTGTGATGGAATGTATCTCTGCACATGCGTGAGGGTCTGTGCGTTGGCTGAGTTTCTGCTCTGTCTCACGTTCCATGAAGGTCCATATATATGGAATACATAGAAGATGTGGAGGTCAAAGGGATCCCTGCATACCGCTTCGCACCTCCCCGAGAAGTTCTGGCCAGCGCTGAGGAGAACCCTGCCAACGCTGGGTTCTGTGTGACCACTGGCAAATGCCTAGGCACCGGCGTGCTGGACGTCAGCGTTTGCCGTGATGGTAAGAAAGGACATCCGTAGTCCAGTCAGACACGTCACCTGCCAAGTCTGAACACAGCAAGACACGTATCAAAGTACTCATTTTTAGTTCAGGATTGGGGCCCAATAAAGTATAGCCCCAGATATTGGCTTTGGAAAGTATTGTTGCTTTTTGAAAACTGTTCCCTGATGAATACATCATGTTCTTGGAGTCGTCAGCATTTCAAATGAATGTAGAGTGCAAGACTGGGGTCAGATGGTGTTTCCTTTCCCACAAATGGCCTCTCACACAGAGAAAGAGGATTATTATTAGACTGTTGCACTTTTTTGTCTTGTGTGCTATGAGTTTTGTTTTGACAGATGTATATGGGAATATTACCAGTGAAAACAGGGTGACGTCTCATTCTCCTGTCACTACAGGGGCGCCTGTCATCGTCTCATTTCCCCATTTCTACCTGGGAGACAGGAAGTATATTCAGGCCATTGACGGGTTGTCTCCAAACCAAGAGGACCATCAAACATATCTTGACCTTAATCCGGTACAGGGAGCTTGTTCAAACTTAAGTAAATTAACAAAGGAATATAATTTTATCCAGTGTTCATATTTTAGCGTACAGTACAGTACCTCATTTAATTTTTTAACACTGTATAAATTTGATTACTTGGTTCAAGTAATTAACACTACGATGGAAAAGTTACCTTAATTGTCTCATATGCGAGTCCTTTTATGATATGATTCTATGGTACACACTGTCAGAAAAAAGGGTGCAGTCCTGATACAGGTTTGTTCCCCAAGGTACAAACAACATTAATGCACCCCCAATGGTACAAAAATGCTCCTCAGAGTCTATTTCTGTATCTTAAATGGTACATTAACTTACAATGATGGTACAATTGGCAGACCCCTTAGGGTACAGCTCCAGTGACAAGTCACTGTACCCTCAAAGGCAGAAATTGGTACCTTTTTTCTGACAGCGTACTTTATGTGTTCTGACCTTATAGAGTGTTCTTTTTATTTGTTTAAGCCTAAACATAACTGTGCAAATAAGACAATATACACTCAATGGCCAGCTTATTAGGTACACCTCTCTAGTATTGACGTCTAGTTTAGACTTTTTCGTCTAGAATTGCTTCAAAGGCAGAGGAGTATATGGGTTTGTGTTTGATTTGTTTGCTACCTGTAGGAGTTTCAGACACTCAGAGACATAGACAGATAGATATAAGTATTATATACATTCCTTTTATTAGGTACACCTAGCTAGCACTGTGTAGGTGCCATTTCTACCTCCATAACCATGTCAAGGGTATGAGTTGTGCACTCAAAGATGCCTTTCTGCATGCCACTGTTGTAGCAAGCTGTTATTTTTACACTTATGACCTTCCTGTTAGCTTTAACGAGCCTGGCATTTCTCTTCTGTTATTGAAGAGGTGTTTTTATGCACAAAACTGCCACTTGTTGTTGTTCTTTCCCCAACCCAGATCTTGCACTATTGTCTGTGATTTCCAGAAAGTGTATTATGCGAAAATTCCCAGAAAAGTGGCTGCTGCTGAATTTCTGAAATGCCACAAGTGGCACCAACAAACACACCGCATTCAAACTTGGTTAGATCAGGCGTCTTAGCTGTTCAGATGCTCAGCCAAACAGTAACTGAACCTCCTGCCTGTATTCAGCTGCAAACCACATGACTTGCTATTCAGAGGAACAGGTTGTTTGTGTTTATGACTATGTGTATGTAATAAACTGGCCACTGTGTGCAAATTCCATCAAGAGTTCATAGAATAGATGTAGTGATAAGAATTAGAAATGAGATTTAAACTTAGCAAAACACAGAAAATGAGCAGCGGTAGAATGCTTTCCATATACCATGCCTTGCTTTCTATATAAGGTATCTGTTTTATATTATATTCATAATGCAGACCACCGGTATTCCTGTTCGTGCCTCCAAAAGAGCTCAAATAAACATTCTTCTGGAAAGAATCAGCGGTTTCCCGTAAGTAGAAAATAGGCCTCCTTTTCTGCAGGTACTCCTACCAGAAAAATGCTGTACCGATTACTGTCAGCAGGTACAAATAACAAATGCAGTATTTGCATGATTCAGTGGTTTGAAGGAAAGCACTGAAGCTTCACAATTATGGGACTGCAGGTTTGATTCTCACAGACTGTTAGGTGAATCAATATCTCTAAACGGCCCATGGGGAGTGTGTCTGATGGACTTTACTCCCAGCCCTGCACCACATAACTGGAAATGTCAATTTTCATTGTGGTAACGCTTCATTATACCAAAAGGTACAACAACTCAGTTACCACTGAACTACAGATCATGAGCAAATTGTGAACAAATATAGTTGCTACTTCACATAAAACATGCGGCACTATTCATTAATGATTAGTATTTCACTTGTGTTGTTCATTACTTGTTCCTTCAGTTGTGCACAAAGGTTTACAGAAGTAACAGATACAGTAACAAATATAGCTTGAGATGCATCATGATTCATTAATGATAAATTAACATGAGATCAGTATGTAACTAAGACTTTAACTGTGATTAGTTAATACCTAAGTAATACAGGTCGTCGTCGACTTACGACCATGATTGGTTACGACTGGTCGTAACATGATTTGGTCGTAAGTCGCATATGTATAGCAATGTATTGTTATAAAAATCTTTAAGTCATACCTTATCATAATTTTCTTTGATCATTATGTATTGTTATACATTATACTTTTCTCTGTTCATTATTGTTATACATCATGATTTTCTTGGTTCATTATAGTTATACTGTTACTGGGATAACAGTTAGCGGCTTAGCGCATGCGGGAATGGTAGTGCTGCCGGGAACTGGTGCGCAAACTGTCGTACGCCCAGCTGTATGGGCAACATTTGCGCTGCTAGACATACGAGCTGCGATCGTGGTCGTAAAGTCGATTGGTCGTAAATTGGATATGTTGTAAGTCAACGAGCACCTGTAGCCTAATACTATATTATTTGTGCCCCGTGAAATATTTGTGTTACCTTTGTAGTTGTAAATAAAAAAATGTCCTTACAGGATAATGGTTTTCTGAACTAACTGTGGAATAAGTTTGCTTAACCTAGAAAAGTTAATGCCCTTTTAAAAACTAGATCTGAAAATGTCTTCTACTTTCCATTAGGGGAACAAAATATCTGAATCGGACTATCTTCCCAGTCATGTTTTTAAATGAGGTAAGATACCATCTTTGTCTTAATTTTTACTTTCCCTGGACCTCTTCCTAGTACTACAGTGTAATTAGTTCCTTATTTCTTCATCTTGTAGTAACATTATATATCTTTTAAACGATCGTTTAATGTGTTTCCAGTCAATGGTGATCGATGATGCTTCATCAATGAAGATGAAGAAGTTACTGCTTATAGAGAAGTTGGTCTCCAACTTCCCCTTGCTGATAATTGGTTTGGGGGTCATCATGCTTCTGGTATTCATTATCCTTATCTTCAGGTTCCATCAGCAGAAGGTAATCTCATTAGCAAACATTATGATCAGGTCGCAAAAATGCTGCATTCCAATATTCTACCAAAGTTAACATTAAAATTGTTTGCAAATCTGTAAACATTTAAATGCAGAATGCTTCAAATATTACCAGCACCTGCATTAATAATGCATGAACTGTAAACTTACACCTCAAAAAAAACTGTAAACTTTTTTAAAGCTACCGCAATGTACATCAGCGAGATATATATTTAATCTATTACTTTTTTTCTCCTCCCTCACAGAAAAACATAAAGCACAATGCAGCGTACACTCCGGTCAATTATAAAGCAGACGACCCTGCAGAAAATGATTTGACTCTGCCCTTAAAAAATGGCTCCCATATTGGCATGTCCACAGTGGATGGAGAGAAATCTTGAAACAGAGATGGCCTGGGGAGGGGACTGGGAGGCGATGGGGGTGGTGGGTGGGGCGGGATACAGCGGCTGTAGTAATGAAAAGCATAAATGCTTCTACGCAGTGGTTCATGTCATAACTTTGCTCAGGACTGTCAAATTAAATGCTGCACTTCCAGGTGGTGTGACCTGAGCCAGTGCAGTCATTTGTGTGCCCAGGAACACATGAAGCCTGTATTCTATTCATATGTCGCGTTCATCAGGGAACAGGACTGGGCTCCTAGCATATGGGCAGTGTACAGTTGACATTACAAAAGTGTACAAACTGAGGCATGGTTACCCAGGTTACAAGGATATGTTTATATAAAAACACAATATTAAGATCTGAATATACACTGTAAATGGATGTGCAATCTCCTTTTCATTGTTCCACACTATCAGTGTAGTCAAAGTGATGCTACAATCCTATCATTTCACGATCCTGTGCTAAATGAGCAGACAATCGATGGACTGATGGGTAGATACCCTGTAATGTACAATCCGTTTTCCTCAAACATGCCACACACATTCATGGGTATCTTCTGTTTGTAAAAGTAAGAGCACTTATTAATTCGTGTCCAATGTCTCTCTTGTGGTAGACATGTTCTCACTGCAGAAATTCCTAAAAAAAATTTGACTAAAGAGCAAGCACGGTTTTGTTGGCTTTTATACACAAGCATTTATCATTATTTTTTGATCATTTAAACCATTTACATTCCCTTTACTGAATTGTTTCTATAGGAATCATAGCTATAATCTAAGTATAAGACAATAATGTCCATGTATTGATCATGAACTGGTTCTTTTCCCATGCTCCCTATTGTAGTTGTATTGGACAAGGTTTGAAAACTACAGTTACACTGAAAAATGATTTGATTATGAATTATATTATGATATCATCAGGAATATCAGTAATACATAATATAACCAGATTTATAATGTGAATTTTTCATTAGCATTGCATTGTCTTCTTTTCATGATCATTTTAACCCCTTTATAAGTTTTGTTGTGCATTTTAATAATGGCTATTATGGAATTATGACAAGTGAAGTTGAATACACAAGTTCATCATTAAATCTGTTTCCTCAATGGTATAATTTCATAGAGCACAATCATTACATTATCAGCTTAGGTAACTGAGACCCTAGCTTCATATTTGTTCACTATGTGTTTTACATGTTATACTTGCTGTGACCAACTTTACATATGCAGGACAGGAAGGGCTGTCTCTAGAGTTAAAATTCTTCTGCAGAAATGTGATAAACAGTGGGATGAATAACTTTTTATGGCTATATTTTTTAAAAGAAATGATAGAGTCAAATTATATGGCTATTTATATTATAAATAAATGCGATACAGCCTTGCATTTACAAGTAAATTACTAATGTGTGCAACCATCTCAGCAGCAGGGGACTATGCATTGAGCAACTTGCCAAATCACCATGTTGCCTTTGCGATATGCATGTATAGTAGCTGATCTAATGATCTAGGGATGCTAGAGTAGTTTTATCAGAATTTTTCTACCTTTGCAAAATGGTGCCCTGGCACAGCACCTACCAACTCACCGTGCCACCCATGCTTCACAGAGAGATTTTTCTTGATCTCTAAGATAAACAAAGCAAGTATCCATGGTTCATTGAAAGTACCAGGCCATGTCAAATAGAGTTTAAGAATAATGTTCCAAAGTATGTAAAAGGGGTACACTGGTCAAAGCAAAAAGCAGAGTGCATGCTGGGATTGGGGTCTGCTTTCATTCCCTGCCCACCACAATGAGCCACCACTGCACTGGCTTGGACAACTGAGCTGTGTTTCTTCCCTTCTTGTGACTCCACAGCTACATCGACAGCCATCAATATGTAATATTTCACTTGCAGTCAGCCCCCCCCCCCCATTTCACGTGTTGACCTGTGTGTTACATTACAGTCTTTGGGAAGGTTCATAAAATTAGATTGTGTGATTGTTTGCTTTCCCACCTGTATGATCAACATATAGCTTTTTTTCTATATGATGCGCTGAAGTTCGACTACAGCTAGAAAATATTTCATACATATATACAGCTCTCGCTTTCATCATATGCAGCAATAGCAGCATTGGGGTAAATGCTGGCCAAAAGGATTTTGTTTCTTTGGAGCTTTGAGAATCTGATAAAAATTATGTTGTGACACAGACTATAAGGCGGTATTATTTTTTATAATAATTTGTAATATAATTTGAAATTAAGAAAGTACCTAGATGTAAATTATAATTAATTGCAGATGACCTGTAAGTTATATGTAAGTTAGACCTATTTATGGTCAAACATGTAGATAACCTCTGCACTGATGCTATGTGCCACATCTGGCTCATATTTACTTTGTTTTCTTGTTATTCAAGTGAAGCATCATATTGAAAATCTTTAGATATAACAAAAATGAGTAGTAGCAGCATGGTTTTAAAATTTTAAGAACTGTTTAAGAAGTTTCTTTTATGCTTTCGTAAAAATACTGTAATACACGTACTTAAATAAAAGCATACGCTTTGCTGAAGTATCTGCCTTTTGGTTTCTGGGTTCATTATGTTTTTTTGTGCTCTTTGATCTTCAATTTGTTGATTTTGCCCATTTTCTGTTTACTTTGATCGCATGATCACATTTGGTAAATTGGTCTCTTTTCCCACTGTCTGTGACCTTTGCGCGTGAGTCTCCTTTAATACACCGGCTTCCCACCGCATCCTTTTTCTCTTTACATTTTACTAAGCGTCTCAACTTAATTGAAAATGGGGTTGTAAAAAAAGGTTTAGGACTGTTCATTCAACCCCAACTCATGGTAAAGTCAAGCAGACGACTGCCCAGCCTGGAGACTCGCAGTCAGGCTGGATACATCGTGCGCAGATGCTGAGCGCAAGGAGAATGGCGCCCAGAAAAGATACAGGTGGAAGCAGCGGCAACAGCAGCTACAACAGCCATCTGCCTTCACCTGTACCAAGTGCGGCAGGGACTGCCACTCCCGAGTCGGACTGCACAGCCATTCTCGGCGGTGCAGGTTCGACTCACAAGAAGCTACACCATCGTCTCCCTAGACGGACAGATGCCGATGAGAATACACACACTGCACATCCAAAGACAACGCATCGAATGTGGAACCTGAGAAACTGTAGCGTTTTATGACAAATTTAAATATTTGAATTTGATGCCATCAACACATTTAAAAAAAGTTGGAACAGGGGCAACAAAACACTGGAAAAGTGTAATGCTAAAACAGAAACATCTGCTTGAATATTTCACAACTAATTAGACTAATTGGCAACAGGTCAGTTGGACGACTTGGTATTTAAAGAGTTTTAAAGAGGTATCTCTATATGTTACCATGGGCTGATATCTACTTCCTGAATAAGTCTATTTATTTCTGAATTAGCTACATCCTTGTTGTGGCTATAGTTTCCCGTGGAGCTGGCACTGTGAGATATAGCTGGATAGGATGACGGGGAGCTATTTGATTGGTGTAAGGAATGGACTGTATTGTACACTCTGTGGCAATGATAATGTATAATACAGACACTTAACATCTCCATTGCTACCCTTGAATAATGTCATATAGCCAATCATTATGTGGCTCCAACTACTCATGTACTTTATTTTGTCCCGTGAAGATTCATGTGTAAGGGCTACACGTGAATCCACTATCAAGGACAACACGATTGGTTCAGAACATTAAACTCCTTCACTACTGACTGAGTACAAAATGCTCATGTTTCTCTGCTGTTTCTTCCCAAGGTCAATGGAGCCAAATACTGGGAGAGGAAATCCTGTTTGTCCACAACAGCCCTGAGCCTGAGGTAGGGGGTTAGCAGTTGGGCAGTGACCCTAAATATACAGCCAAAACTACACTGGCGTGTTTTAAAATGAAGAACTCGAATGTTGTAAAATAGCCCAGTCAAAGTTCAGACTTCATTCTGACTGAGAATCTGTGGCAAGACTTCTCCTACAATAGGGAAAAGTTGCAAGCTTGAGATATGGAAAGCTTGTCAAGACTTCTGCCAAAAAACTTGCAGTCGGAATTGCAATCAAAGGTGGTTCTGGCAAGTACTGACTTGCAACTTGTGCAACCACCAAAAATCTTCTTTATAGAAATAAATGTTCATGTTATAATAGATATTACACTGTCAGAGTGTTAACTACATAAATTAACTGTGGAAAAAACAAGACGTTTAGCACATTTTTGCTAAGAATGAAATGAATGTGTGTGTGTGTGTGTGTGTGTGTACCAGCCCATTCATTTTAAAGTTTTTTTTTAACATTTTATTTCATTGACTCTAGTAGAGCTTTAACATATGCATACAGTTCAGCGTTGAATACAGGTATACCAGCTCATCAAACACATTACAAGATAAAACAAAAAAAATAAAATGGTCCCAAACCCATTTAACCAACATTAAAATAGTTTGGATATGTCTTCACCTATGTATCACAAGAAAGGGTCCCAAATTTTCATTTCTGTCCAGAGGATTGTTCTCCGGGTAACTTAGCCTTTCTAAGGGAAGTGAATTGAACAGAGTGCCGTACCAGTATGTGACTGTGGATGGTTTGTTTATCAAGAATGTATTTCCTTGCAGTTGAGACCTCTTAAAAGTTTGTCTCTTCTGTTGGGAATGTTGCTGACTGAAGCAGCAAGTACCAGAACTCTGTGATCGAGTGGAAGAGCCATTTTAGTCATCTTTCTTTTCTTTGTCCAAATATTTACCCAAAATGCCTTTATAAAACAACAGCCATATAAAGCATTTGACAGTTCCTGAGTGCACTGAGCACTTATTAAACTTTTCAGAGAGAGTAAAATCATATTTGTATAACATAAAGGGAGTAATGTGCAATTTGTGTACAATTTTAAACTGCCTCTCTGCAAATTGGTTACTACTTAAATTAGCATGTGTCTTCCATATAATATCAGCCCAGACATCATCTGAGATCTGAACATTGAAATCTAGGTCCCACCCCATTCTACTGGCATTGCAGAAGGGACACCTCATACTCTGTGCACAGCACACTATATGTCTCTGATATAAAACGATGCAATGAGTGCCTAGATGATAGCAACTGGGAGCTGTGCATTAGTGATAAATAAAAGGACATCATCTGTGCATAAGGAGAGCAGATATTGTGTGCTGCCCACGAGGACACCTGAAATTTGTGGGTCTCCCCTAATCGCCTTAGCTAGAGGTTCAATAATGATATTTAATAACAAAGGAGATAATGGCCAGCATTGTTTAGTGCCTCTCTCTAAACCGAAAGGTTTAGACCATGTCAACATTTGTGTCTTTATGCCCCCCCCCCCCAACTTGGTGTGCGTTTCTCGAAACCATCGTTCAAACTACAGAGGTAACGATAGTGCAGACTTACATAGTACGATGCATCGTTAATGCTAACTTCCGTCGTTGTTCGAGAAACGCACCCTTGGTCTTTGTAGGCCAGAGTAAGCTGCCCGTGAAGGGCAGGGGCACCCAGGGAGCTGAGGTTTAAGGGCCTCGCTCAAGGACCCGCAGACGTGCTGAAGCTTTTTTCTCTGAGAGAACTGTATAGCATTCAATACTCGTCTTTTATCGTTAGAAGACTGCCTGCCTTTAATAAATCCATTTGATCTGGATGTATTACTTGCGGAAGTACAGTTTGCAATCTGCATGCCACAATTTTAGCTAAGATCTTTGTATCGACAGGCATTAAAGTAATTAGCCTGTACGACGCTGAATCCTCTGGATCTTTACCAATTTTAGGTAGGAGTGTTATGTTTGAACATGTAATGGATGGGGGAAGGGTGCCCACTTTAAAAGCATTATTAAATATATTCAGCATGGGTGTGGACAATGTTTTAATAAATACATTATAGAATTTTGCCTGAACCCATCTGGCACCAGGGACTAATTGGGAAGAATACTTATGGTCCTCAGCAGCTCTGTTTCTGAGAATGGGGCATTACAGAAACTCCGGTCCTCTGCAGAGACTTGTTTAATGTGGGGTTGTATTTTATTAAGGAATTCAGACATTACCACATCAGAGCCCCCACTTTGTGAGCAATAAAGCTTTTGTAATATTCTTTAAAGACATTATTAATTTCACATCTAAAATATTTACATGCAGAATCTCTAATTACTAGAATGAATGAACTGACCTGTTTCCGTTTATTAAATTTCACTTGAAAGGTATCTCATTAGTCTATTACTGTATTATTGCTTTAAATAATACCAAAGTCATTTTCAAGTTTATTGTGAATGAAAGTATTTAATATATCAATTACATTTATTCAAGTTACTATTAAACTTTATACAAATTAATATTTCAATCACTGGGCTAGGGACCTCTGTTCTTATTTGGAACATTACGAGTTGCTGGCTATCTTATCACTACTGGCATTTGTACAAGCAACCCTTTACAGATTTAAGTGCACCAGAGGGTCAAATGGATTTCATTAGAATTCTTGTAAATCTTATGGGAAAAATTACTACTTGTCCCAGAACAACATGTCATCCATGAGACACAAGAATTCTAAGGCGGAGTAGGGATTGTCCTAAGAGACAGGAGCAGATTCTGCAGTGACCGTTAACCGGCACTGACATCCAGCCACTCAACATCGCCGGGGCATTTGTGGAGAGGGTCCCGGTGTTCAGGTTCCTGGATTTTGAGTTGAAGGACAACCTGACCTGGAGTGTGAACACCAAGGATCTGCTGTAAAAGGCTCAGCAGAGACTGTATTTTCTGAGAATCCTCAGGAAGAACCGTCTCCCCGAAAATCTGCTCCTTTCCTTCTCCGACTGTTACATACTTACATATGGACTCTGCGTGTGGCACAGCAGCTGCACTTCCTCAGATGTGAAAACACTCCACAGGGTCGTCAGGGCAGCAGAGAAAACAATTGGCTGCTCTCTCCGAACCACAGAATGAA
Organism: Cyphomyrus plagiostoma; assembly: GCA_019775915.2. Lineage (NCBI taxonomy): Eukaryota > Metazoa > Chordata > Actinopteri > Osteoglossiformes > Mormyridae > Cyphomyrus > Cyphomyrus plagiostoma. The sequence goes on along the minus strand of JABFEA020000119.1, from coordinate 19,577,144 downwards.
TCTACACCTTCCGATGCCGGAAAAAAGCCATGGACATTTTGCATGATTCATTACATCCCGGTGACTGTCTCTTTCAGCTTTTGCCATCAGGAAAGAGATACAGAGCCAAGAAAACCAGGACAAAACCATTTTTATCCCAAAGCAATCATGGCACAAAATGCAAAACAGAACGGTTAATTTTTTATATTTTATCAGTGCAGTCTGTATATCCAGTGCAATCCATATAGTCGATGCAGTATTCAGTGCAATTTGAAATTCAATGCAACATTCAGTGCAATTTGTATATTTATAATATACATATTTTTTATGGCTCACATTGAGTCGAATTGCATTTTCAATTTCATTGTTCAAGTGACAATGACAATAAAGATTATCTTTAACAAACTCAATCAGATCAAGTGACAATCAGATCAAGTGACACGGTGCATGTACAGCAAATTACGCTTCCTTATTTATCTTTTATTTTCTTCACTTCCCTTCTTAGCAATTTCCCCTTTTCACCACAACACAGGTTTCACTCCTTTGAGTCACATCCTTTGCACGTTTTCCTGTAACACAAAGATTCCTGTAAAATAAACAGCCTCTAAGTAACATTCAAATCATAAGTACACTGTAGAAATTCCATTACCAAGGAATTTTATTAGAACTGTGTGTTTCGCATGGAAGATGGATGGAGGATGCAACATTTGGAGGCAAATAAGAATGACTCATATACAGGCTGAGTGACATAAAATTAGCCTGTATGTGCATTATAATAAATTAATGTATGGGGTTACTTCTGTGTGCCCCCAGTAGCCAGTATTGGTTAGAATGTTATTAGAAGAGATTAACATTTATTTTTGTAAAAATATTCCAGCAGCTAATATGCCTGATCTAAGTGATAATGAACATGGTGTGATTCAAGATGCTTGATATAGTGGTAACAACGAGTCTGAATCAATCACTTTTTGGGGGGCTTTCATGCACTGCAGTGGCTGGTGGTGGATTTCTGATGTAACAGGGAGCCCCTGCACCCAGAAGAGGAGGTGGTACAGCTGTACAAGTACCTGGGGGTCCACAAGGAACAGCAGACTGGACTCTGTGGGCAGCACAGCAGTGCTGTACAGGACAGGCCACAGCAGACTCTGCTTTCTGAGGAGACTCAGGTCTTTTAACATGTGCATGAAGTTGCTGTGTATGTGGAACACACTGAAGCTAGTAGCAGATGAGAGGGTGTTATTGTTAATAATATGAACAATTCTTACTACCCATATCAAGAGGCTCTATCCTGGAGCACATTTAGTGGACTCATTCCACTGCACTATGTTAAAAAACACTATTGGGCATCATCTCTACCTTTGCACTTTGCCAGTCTTGTTACATATGTATGTTTCTCTGCACTGTGCTCTTGCTGCTGCATTAACAGAATTTCCCTCTGGGATCAGTTAAGTCAATGTTAATCATATTATTAATCTTAGCATTTACAGAGACTGTTAGTTCTGAGACTGCCAATAAGACACCTTAATAATTAAACAGGTCAATGGAGAATTGCCAAACTCGTAAACAGACTTTCTTTGTGAACTAAATAATCTGTCACTCCTTTTCGTTTGGTGATTCACCCTATGGAAAAGGTTTTTTTTTAAAATAAAATATGACTCTTGTGTTTTACTTAAATCATATAAGCTATTTATATGGTATTCAAAATAAATATACAATGCATATTTACTTAATGTTTCATTGTGTACTTTATTTAAATAAAATACATGTGAAATGTGTTATCAAACATTTAAGTCCTACATTCATATACAGTCCATGCTAAATGAATGTGTCATTAGTCATATGTGCCCTTTATTCATATAAAATACATATATTGTATCCAACATATGTTATACATTGATGGTAAAGGCATATTACATGAATGTACTGTCAGACATGTAAGTTCTATATGCACACACAATGCATATTAAATCGATGTTTTGTCAGTATAAGCTTTTATGCGTAACTCTTTGAATAACCTTTAACAGTAGTTCCACAGAACTAGAATGCGTATTTTAAAAAGGCAACAGTTGACACATTCACTTTATGTTTTGAGAACATAGCACTGTTGAGTTAATCTCATTGAATTTTTTCATGTCTATCTAAACCAACTGAATCTGGAGAGATCACACGTCTTTAATTAGAATAATATAAATTCAATATAACAACAGCCAAGTGCCTCTTAGCTCTTCAACTGAAATGTCAGTCAGCCTCTAAATTTATACCTCAGGTGTACGACTCCTCCCGCTCCCTGACTACTCCCAGCCGAAATTAACTCTGCCTTTGCTTCCTTTCACTCTAGTCTCTAAAAATCAGAACCCCTGTAACTAAGACTACAATGAATATTTTTTAGATGGTTTAAATATCCCTACTTTTGACTCTAGCAAGAAGGAGACCTTAGACAGGCATATATAGTTAGAAGAGAAAACCACTTGTCTTACATTAATGTAAAATAACAAAGCACTATATCCAGATGAGTTTCCAGCAGACTTTTACAAAGAATTTTCTCACCTACTTGCTCCCTTATTATTGGACATGTTCAACGATTCCTTGAAACAAGGCTGTATACTGGTGTAATGATGTATAATTATGTATAATTGTTCTTGTCCGTCACCTCTGGCTATGCTGCTTTGTGTCCTCTTGACTTCTAACCCTGAATGTATTACAAACTCTGCTGTACTGTCTTCTTTAATTTTGGAAACAATTTAGGCAACATTTCAAACTCTCCGCCCCCATCCCAAGCAGCCCTATCTGTTTTAATCGTTTGTTTCTCTTCGCTAATCTTGCTTCAGTTTTTGCATTATGGAAAGGGGGGTGACTTGGCCTGCTTTTCAAATTTATATTTAGAGGGTTCATTCACCTCTTTTAATGATCTCCACTTGAAGTATAGTTTACTGCAATATCACATTGGTATTTTCAAGCTCGTGATTTTTCCCTCTGCCAGAAGCACTTGCCACCAAGAGAACTTCTCTCCCCAAGGCTCATGGTAGGATTACAATCTTATATGAGCTCATACTGTCCTTACAAGTGGTCTTTCTCTGGCCAGGATTAGGAGTGATTGGGAAATGGAGCTTCATCTTGATGTGGCAGATAGGGGTGGGAGGAGGCGTTACAGATTCCTTCCACACCTTCATGTGCTCGCCTTAGTTTAACACTTTAAGGTCCTACACAGGACTCATTTCATGAATGTTATTTCCAGATATGAGTGACTCCTGTGATAGATGTGGCTTGTCACAGCAAATCATACTCATATGTCTTATTCTCGTCCAAAATTATCTGAGTTTCCTGTTTTTCCCAAATGTTAGGCGAGGCCCTTATATCGCATTAGAACCCTGCTCGTTGACAGCTACTTTTGGGACACCTCATATGCCCACTTAATCTTAATAAGATCTGGAGTTGTTGCTTTTGCCTCCCTAATAGACTGTAGATGCATCATGTTACAGTGGAAGAGCCCAAATCCGCTCTCTGCTACATCCTGATTTAATGTTTTTCTTTTCAATAGAAAAAAGTGAAATACTCCCTAAGAGGCTTCTTGGCCAGTTTTTACAAAATTTGGCAGCCTATTATTGTATATGTGAATACTCTTCCCTCTCTGAACCGGAACTGATTCCAGGCATACACTTTTGTGCATCCATGTTGTTTTATTTTCCTCCCTACTTCATCTTAACTACTCTGTTTTTTTTGTTGTTGTATATTGGGGGTGGACTTGGTTTAAACAGCCTTTGGGAGAGAAAGGGGATATGGGGGAAAATTAAAAACAAAAAGAAAACAAGTGTGAAACAATATTGTACTTCGTATTTGTATAACACTGTTTCCCAATAGAAAAAGAAAGACAATAAACACGTATTTTCTATTAGAGCCACATGTTATCACATATGGTTAAATGTACAGTTTATG
>JABFEA020000119.1:19547779-19563342 GCA_019775915.2 Cyphomyrus plagiostoma | reverse complement strand
AAATTGCCTGTGTGCGTGTGTGTATGTGCGTGTGTGTGTGTGTGCGCCTTGCACCCATAGCTGCCTGGATGGTCTCAAACCCTGCCCTCCCGTGACCCTGAATAGGACAGGCAGTTATAGAAAATGGATGGATGGAAACTCAAACCTTGGCAAACAATTTTATTTTGTTTTACATTCTTCTAAATCACAGGCTTGAATGATAGTATGAGTTTTGGGAAAATGGTCTTCAAATCTGGACTGACTTTACTTTTCTACAGTCCAGAAATGTGAGTTATATAAACCAGTACTGTGGCAAAGATCTTCAGACTCCTGGGGCTTCTCAAATTTCTCCCCGGTTCTCAACTTAGGGCATCTGAGCTGAGCAAGTCATTTGTAGCCTCAACACCGAATGCCCCCTGTTTATCATGCCAGATGTTTGCTGTGTGTGAGTCTGTGCCCTTAATAAGCTATTCTGGGAGATGGATAGAAGACTATTCAGATTTCAATGATATTGTGACTTAGTGCCCTGCAGTATTATAATATGACAATTATATGCTAATGAAGTGTGACCATTTTGTTTCTGTCCCTAGGGTCGGCTGAATGAGCTGATGTCTCAGATCCGCATGCAGAACCACTTCGGGGCAGTCCGCTCGGAAGAGCGCTACAGTGTCGACGCAGACTTGTTGAGGGAGATAAAGCAGGCAAGTTCCAGTGACGGTTCAGTCATGCTTACGGACGTCTTCCTTTGTTTGCCTGCATTGGCTTTGCAGTCCTGTTTTGCTGGTGGGAAACGCCTCTCCTCCATCTTGCAGCATTTAAAACAGGAGCAGGAGGGCCTGAGTCACCTGATAAGTGTTATAAAGGATGACATGGAGGATATCAAGCTGATTGAGCACGGTCTTCAGGATGGCGTCCATGTCAGGGCTGGCATACTCAGCTGATGGGATGTTCTCACAGTTTGTCGTCCTTCTGCTGCTGCTGCTGGGAATTACATTTCACCTCGACTGGCAGGGGGCACCGGTGGTTCCTGTCTGAAGCCTTGAACTGTTTATCCTAATAGGTTTTCAATCTCCTGGAAAGTGATCAAACATTTGTAAAGACTCACTGCAGTGCTAGGAAGCTTCTTCTTTTTTTTTTTATAAATATAAAACTTAGCACTTCAGTGTGGGTACAAATGTACACTTGTAGGGTGTTTTTAATGTCCGAGTGTCGACATGTAAATATGCATTTTTATCATTTTCATCATTAGGCAGCCTATTCCTGGAAATGGCATGGTGTTGATTTGTTGATGGATATAATGCAGAGCTACGTTCTTCTATTGTTCTGTTATAATACATATGGAAAGCCAACATATCTGTCCAGAAGTGCAGTATACCCCAAGATTAAAGCAATGTTATTCAATAAAGTTTGCCTGTTGAGTCTATTTGCCTATTTGGAATAAGTATGCAATTCTCACAGCATAACAATCAAAATAGAATAATCTTTGGCTTTTCTTTACATCAAATATGGAACATTTTTTTGCATAAAACCAGAACCCAAATAAATTCTAATCCAGAAGTTAGCCAAATGACATTGTTTAAATATTATACTCATTGTCATATTCAGCAGCTAGCTAAATATGACAATGCTCAAGTAAACCGGTTTACAAATCATTATGAAGATAATTTGATACATGTGCCAGCACACAATTCCAGCTAAAAATTGAGGCAACTATATATTTTGGAGAAATCTGCCCAGTATTGAAAAATCAGAGGGTATACAGTGGCATCCATATTTTTATTGGTAAATCTGGTATAGCAGAGGTAGAAATGGGGAAAATGTGTCTGTGTATTTCAGTATTCTATGAAAATGATATATTGGGTTCATGTCATTTTAAGAAAGGATTTTCAGCAAACCTATGCTGGCCCTTTAACTTATGTGTTTCAATGAGTACGCATTTATTGAAATGTAGACTGCTAAAGGCTTGCACTCAAATCTTCGCATTCGGCTGGGTGCTTCATAGTCCTGTGCACTAGGCGGAAGGCCTCCATGAACTCGTTGATGTCAATTTTCCCGTCTTTATTGAAGTCAATGCTGACTGCCATGTCTGAGATTGCCTCGTCACTTATCCCCATGTTTAAATGGGAGCTGAACAGCTTCCATGTCTGATGAAACTCTTCGAAGGAGATGAACCCTGACGAGATATGGATAGAAGGATACTTTTTTCATTTCATTAAAGGACATTTAGAAAATTATAAACTGACGGGGCAGAGAATGTAAGAAAAAGCACGTAAGACTGTAGTAATGACTCGAATAAAGCGTTTTGCACACACGGTGCTTAAGCATTCTAGCTGTATTGCACTGAGCATTTTGTTGCGTGGATTGTTGAATGAATAAATGACTGTGCTGCAAATACTCAGTGAAATCTATTTTCAATCGATTCAATTAAAGTTAATAATATGTTTGAATCCTACCTCCAGTCTGTGTTATTGATATGCAGTTATAAGATGGAGGGAAGGATAGTTACGTGCTCTTGTGCCATGATCAAGTATACTGCAAAAATACACAAGGCCCGCAAAAGGCACAACCTAGCCACATAACTGCTGCTCAGGGCAGCTCTTCCACCTGTCGACATTGCACATTACCACGCATTACAATATTTATACTTCTGCTAAAAGCTTTAGCAATGGCCATGTAGTAGGCTGGAAAATGGCCCATAACTGCTTTTCTTACCTGAGTGATCAGTGTCAATGATTCTGAAGATGGTCTCAAGGTTGGAGTGATGCTTGTACATAGTCTCAAGAAGATTCTGGTGAACAAGCTGCAAATGGTATGCATCTTGACACTTCTGAATAGGCATAGCTGGCCCAGTGAATTAGAAATATTCTGTGTTGGGCTGAATATTTCATTCTTTGTTTTAATTTTAAGATACAATGGTGGACCCCATTTGTTTTACCTCAGTCCTCGGCTCAGTGATGGCAAGCTCACAAAACCACGCCTGATAGTCCAGCAGCCCGTACTGTGCCCTGGTCACCAGCTGGGGGCGTAGCACCCGCCAGGGCAGGCCCAGCTGAAGCACAGCCTCTACCGCAGCGGACCAGTGCTTCAGGGAGATCTGTCCTGTGGTGTGCAAACGCATGACGGGGGATCAGCACCAACACATGGCCTTGCAAGGAGGATTAACATGGGCTGCTGCTTCCTGAGGACTTATCTGACAAAGTCTGGTGTATGAATTCAGCTGCAGCTCCTTTTACAAAAGCAGTCTGTGATCCCTCAGCAGCCCCATTGCCTGACGTAAAGCTGGGCCGCTACTATTTCCATATGTCTTCAACTTTTCATATTACTTTGTAAAATGAAACATAACACTCCTAATGCAGTCACTTGTGAGGTGTTTTTAATGTCTGAGTGACAGCATATGTAAATACATTCCTGCTCCTGGAATGTGATTGTATTGACTCGATTAGTGGATTTATTGCAAAGCAAGGTTCTCCTATTGTTTTGTCTTGACAGGACAGTTAAATCACAGCTAGATAAGATTTTAACAACTCTGAGTTCTTAGTCAAGTTCTCCCCAGACGAGCTTGATGGACCTCCACTCGTGTGTATGTTTCTTATGTCCTTATGTGTCATTTGGAAAGCCAGTATACCGGTCTCGAAGTGCAGTGCACCCCAAATTTAAAGCAATGCTATTCAGTAAAGGTTGCTTTTTGAGTCTCTTTGCCTAACCCTAATTTGATTAATCAGCATACCAGCATCACATTATCACAATGAAAAAAGAATGATATTTGGTTTCTTTGCCCCAGTCCATCAAAAATGGAACCTTTCTGCCTTAAAACCGGAGGTCAGATCAATTCTAATCCAGTAGCTATTTAAATGCAGTCATGGAAAATTTACCAGCTGATGCTGATTGTTAATGTGTCCCTCCATCATGCCACCAACACTGTAACTACTGTGTGAAGTGGACTGTGTGTCCAATTAAAAATATGGTTATCTTAAAAAGCGTGTATGCAGTTATCAATTTTGATTGTTGGAGCGAGGCAATACAATTAGGATATTAGTCGGACTTTAGAAGAAAGGTGATAGATGATGAAGAATTCAAGTAGTTACACAGCAACGCCGATTTGTAAGGATGACAGTGCAGTGTTATGATGTAATTTCGGAGAACAAAATGTACAACAACAGCAATGTTAAACAGACTTTGGTAAACTGATGCTAACACAATATTTAGCCAAAGAAAATCATTTGATACTGGTTCATTCAAAGGCACATTATACAGGTTAAATTAAGCAGAGGTTATATAAATAAAAAAAATGTATAGCCTATGGGTAATTAACCAGAGAACACTGACAAATCTTTCCGAATATTTTGATTTTCGGAGGCTATATTTGACTGCCTAGGTTAGCAGCTGAAATACCTGTGTTGCCACTGTCGTACTCCTGGAAGGCTCTAATGAGGTCTGACTTGTGGGCAAAGAGCAGCTCCCTCAGGGTTCTGAGGGCTGAGCGCTCCATGTGGCTCACACTGCAAATGCAATGGGACAAAAATGTTCTATTTCACCTTCACAATAACATGCTAAAGCAATCTTTCCAAATCTGGTCCTCAGGGACCCACAGACAGTCCACGTTTTTGCTCCATCCCAGCTTCCCTGTCAGACAGTACACATTTTTGCTTCCTAGGGAGCTGAGAGGGAGCAAAAATATGGACTGTCTGTGGGCCCCCAAGGACTGGATTGGGAAAAACTGTGCTGAAGTATATTGAAAGACAACAAACAGTGAATTTCAAAATTAGAGAGATAAATGCAGTTGATTATATTTGCTATAATTTTTTTAATTGAGTTTGATAAATTAATAATGTTAATATGGATAAAGCTTCACAAGATGATTAAATCAGTGTTTAATTTGTGTTTACAAATGATTTAGATACTGTTCAAAACCTCTGTACAGACCTGATACGTTTGAAGATATTCAAATTCATTTACAAGTAAAACATTTTAAAATTTAAGTTAGACATTTAAAGTCACACTTTTGAAACTTTAAAGCACATTTGGCTCTACTTCAAATGTACAGCTGATATTCTACAGGTTTAAACCTAGATTCTTAGAAGCTTTTCAAATGCAATAAATAAGAATTATCAAGACAGGGTGCTGCAGAATGTATAGCATGTTAATCTTTACCTTTGTCTGAGGGTAAGCTCTCGGGTTGCACGGTTTGCCTGGTACTGATTGAAATGCGGTACCAAATCTGGACCTAGTCTGAGGTAGGCTCCTCTGTTACTGCCCACCTCATAGTAGTTTGATGCTGAAAAAATGGTCAGGACCTATGAAAAATAAATAAGCAGTGAAATGAACACTTTCATCTAAAAAATCAGTAATAGACTTTATTATTAATAATAAGCAACATACGTGTAAAAGATAAAATATACTTTTGTTTTATTGAAAATAGTTTTTAAAATTGTGAATTGTGAAAGGTAAGGAAATGCTATTGTCAGGTAGATGTCCTACAGTATGAGAGCTATGTCTACAATTATAAACGGAATGGAACGATCAGTTACCCTATTTCTTATAAAACACACCCTTTTGAAAAACAAATTAGGGATACCAGCTCAGCATAGACAAAAGCTAGCTCAGACATCCTCTGATCTGTGTGCTGTCGACCACCATATATAAGTGTACAGTGGTACCTCAGTTCTGAAACTCATTAGAACTCGAATTTCTTAAAAGTGGAACTAACCAGTTTGAAAATTTTTTATCTAGAGCTCGATTTGAATCGCAGAATTCAAACCGTGAACGCCGACCTAGGATAACTTGTACGCGCGGGGAAATGAGTTACGCAGCATGTATCTCAGCGGAAAAAAAGGGTAAAGCTTCAGTCTCAGCCTGGCATTCGCTGTGATAGCATCGCGCATGTTTACACTAGTTGAATACATATATTTAGACAGCAAAAATACATTTAGACAATGATAGACAGTAACAGTAATAATTATATAATAAAATACTTTTTAAATAAATATTTCTTATTATTATAATATTAATAATAAACCATTAATACATTTAATTATAATAGTATTGTGGTCCCGAGCGGGGACGGAACTATAAGACAAAGGCGCAGACGTCAGCGTATCGGGGAATACAGGGTTTAATTACAGGTAAAGCAGGCAAAACACAGACGCCCAATACAATGACCGGATCGTGGAAACAAACTGAAACGCGGACTAAATACAGAGGACTAACAACGAGAACCAGAAACAGTTGATCACATGGGGATTCCACACGGGGTTAAGGAGGGGGCGTAGCACACGGAAGGAGCGGACGATCGGGGCAGGACTTTAGGCGATTTTAGTCCGCCGCGTAACGTTTTTTTCACAACTTTAGACAGACATCCAATTTTGGTCCGCCTGGGAACGTTTCATTCACAATGTTAGGCGGACGTCCAATTTTAGTCCGCTAGGTAACGTTTTATTCACAACATTAGGCGGACGTCCGAAATCAGTCCACTCAGTAGTTTCATTCACAACGTTAGGTGGGTGTCCGATTTTAGTCTTGGAATCCTTTAAATAAATGTATTCGATCGTTTTCCTGACAGCTATCTTTTTACACAGATTCACTATACACAATAGTTTATTTTTTCCCACTGCTAACAGTTTGGATCAGGAGTTGGTTATTGTAAAAGAAGTAATGTACGTGCATGTGGTGATATTTTTTTGGGCTTTATCTTATATTATAGCTTTATCTGCACCCTTCTGGCAGTGAGCATCTCGCACAATACGACAATACATATTCCACCCCTGCAGCCGCAGACCGCACCTGACAATTCACACGCCGATAAGCAATAAAGCTCGTGGGACCAGGCGCAGGCATAGCTTTGTTTAGCGCATACAACTGTCTTGACGTAGCAACCTATCAGCTAATCAGAAAATAGTGTTGCCATAGACAAGTATGATAATTATTTTCAGTTGTAAGCACGCGCTGTTCTTATACATTCTGAATGCGTCCGTAGTTCGCAGAGAAGTTGTAGAAGGATACGCACCAGGTAATCGATTGTTATAAATTTTCCATTCGGTTACATTTCATTATGAGCTAAAGTGCTTAAATGCAAGCCGCTATCTCTGTCGATTGTGGCGTGTGAAATTATTTAAAACCACTTTAAAATAAATAAGTTGAAGACGTTTAAGCAGTATTATGCGATAGGATCAAAATTAGGCGCCTGAAGAACGTATTTGTAAAATATGACCTGTCTGTAACACTTACGTGGCGGTGGAAAATCGAACCGTACATTGTGAATAAAACGTTACCTGGCTGACCAAAATCAGACGCCCGCCGAATGAAACGTTACTTGCGGCTCTGGCGGACCAAAATCGGACAGATTCTGTCAAATGAAATGTATAGTTTTACTAAAATGTACATATATATATTTCAATACGAAAAACACAAAACAAATGAGCCCCTTAAACAGTGGTCTCTCTTAAATACGATCGAGCCCATATCTCTGTAGACGCGGCATTAACATCCGCTGCAAACGCTCATATCGTGAGAGAGTCAAAGTGACCACTGCTGTGGGGCTCTGGCGCAAAACGTCACTAAACTGACAGAACACGTGAAAAACGAAATTAATTAAACGATTACAAAATGGCATTAACATTGTTAAAGTAGTAAGTCACGGAAATGTGAGACCTATACTGTGGGGTGCGTGTAAACACGTTCTTGCACTCGTTCGCGAGTTCTGTCCATTTTTTTGTCCGTTTCCCCATAGACTAACAAGGGCAGTTGTCTGACTTCATAAAGCCATCAAATTTAACGTGATTCGAGGGTGCATATCTGCAATCGCCATGACCCGCATTCGTTTTTTCATACATTCTTTTTCTGTGGCTTATTTGCCCCATATGAACCTTTTCGTTTTCCCCATTGAGAGGCCACCTCCTGGACACACATCTGTCTCTTTCGACCCGCACTCTTTTACCGGCTTTTATCGGCCCTTGTTTATTCCCCAATCACGTCAATACATTTTAATGACTTTTTACTGGGCCAGTTTTCATTACAAAATTGAGGAATCACAGAATTTTCTTGAAGAAATGCATCTGTAGTTTGTATGTATGTATAAACAAAGGGCACGCATTGAGTTTGATATGTTGCATGCTTCACCAAATCTGGCACATGTCATGTAAAAGTAAACTAGGCATGCTGGAAGTGGTTCAGTAGAACTGCAACAGATAATCTCTTGCTTAACGATATTGCAATGTGGGGCCATTTTTATGTATTTATTTAGTCTCTTTTATGTTAGACTGTAAAGTTCTCTACATATTGACACATTTTCAGGAGAAAATGAGTACTGAGAAGGTAAGTTATTTTTCATTTATTTACAAAAGTTATTTTGAATGGCAAAGCTATTAAAAACATTAAAGTTTATTAAATTTTATTCTTATGAATTAATTACTACTATAACTAAACTTGCATCTTAAGTGATAGTAATGTTATTTTTTTCATAGACAAATATTCAGGTCTGTTTCCTTCATAACCATACACAAGACAGGACAGTATAATCAGATTTGGGCAAGAGTGTCTGGATCACATAAAAAACCCACTTTGAGCACACTTTGTTGACTGGAAGCAACCATGATGTTGATGGTGAACTATGTCAAGGACAGCTGGATTTGTTTCAGTACCCATACATGCTTACTGCAAATTCTGACAGTAGTACCTTAGAAAATGCTTCCTGTCCTGATTTTCCTTCTCAAGATGAAGTTCATAATGCTACAGATGTGAGTGATTCAGAATCAGAAAGTGAAGGACGTTATTCAGGCAGTAGTTCTCTGAGAGAAGAATTAGCCTGATGGGTGGCTATGTTTAATGTCAAACACAATGCAGTTGACTCTCTTCTGAAAGTACTGGTAAAACATGGACATTCTGATCTGCTTACCACCGTAACAACATTAATGGGAAACACACAGTCAATCCTAATACATAATGTGTCAGGGGTAGAATATGTTAAGTTTGATGTCAGGCAAAGAAACCTAGATCATTTGCAGTCCTACCCTTCAGCCACGCTGAAGTCCTTGAATGCTTTGGGAATTTCTTTAAATGTGGATGGGCTAGCACTGTTTAAAAGCAACAGCCAAGCACTTTAGCCAGTTTTGTGCTCTACTGATCTTGACCCAGTGTCTGTCTTTCCATTATCACTTGCAGTGGCTTCATCAAAACCTACATCTATGGACTTAATTTGTGATACGGTTTGTGATCTGGCTAATTTATTAGAAACTGGAATCGAGTACTCATTACGTGCATTATTTGTAATGCCCTAGCAAAGGCCATGGTGAAATGTGTAAAGCAGTACTCTGGTTATTATGGCTGTGATAGACGTACACAAAGGGTAAGATGGCTTGCTAGAATGACTTATCAGCAGGTGAAAAATCTGACTCTGCGGAATGATCTGACTTTCAGTGAACAAATGTATGCAGAACATCATCAAGAGGAAAAAAATCCCCTTTCTGTAATCTTACAATTGACATGATCAGGTGTTTTCCTGTTGACTACATGCATCAGTGTTGTCTAGGAGTTATGAGAAAATTGCTGTTCCTATGGACAAAAGGCCATTCCACAGTAAGACTATCTCCTGTGCAGATAAAAGAAGTTAGTCATAGATTAAATCAGCTAAGGAGTGCTATGCCAAGATGTTTTGCAAGGAAGCCATGTAGTTTGTAAGAACTTGAAAGATGGAACGCAATAGAATTTCGCCTGTTCGCTTTGTACACAGAAAAGATGGTTCTTAAAGCAGTTGCTTGAGCATTTCATGACCTTTAGCGTAGCTCTATGCATGCGTCTCTCCCTAAAACTCGCTCAGCACTACAGTTCGTATGTGCAAGAATTACTTGTGTTTTTTGTGGAACAAGGGTGATTTTTATATGGGGAAGGCTTCTTGGTGTACATTGTCCATAGGCCTGTCACGATAACAAATTTTGCTGGACGATAAATTGCCCCAGGAATTATTGCGATAAACAGTAACATCGCAGTGACGTCATATCCGTAAACGTCATACGGCTAACTTGCTTTCGGTTTGAGTAACTATGAGCACATGAAAGGATAAACTTGTTTCAGAAGCTAAAAAAACAATAATAATAATTTCCTAAGTGTACCACGTCCTCAAACTACAATCGGGTTTTAAGTTTCCACGCAAACCTCTGGGAAATTTGGCAAATCCAACATATTTATACTCACATTTCATATAATTTATTGCCACATTTTACTTTACCGCTTTATAATGAATACGTCTGCCTGGGCGAAATTTATAATTATAATCGGATGATCATGAATGAGTTTTTCTATTTTTTCTTTCTATCTCAGTCTAACTGACGTGTATATTTCTTACATGAATAATAGGTAAACGGTCAGCTTCATAAATTTTGATTGCAAAATATAGTACAACCTTTTCAAATGCTTTTCACATTACAGTACTGTATATATATTAAACTATATTACTATATTAAATTATTGAACTGTGTAAATATGCTATATAATACAGTATAATACTTTACCTAAATATTCAATTTTATTTACACAGCGTATTTTCACATTATCTGAAAGCGTTCGCTGCAGCATCTCCATGGCTCATTTTATGGCGGTTTATCGTAAGCTTCGATGAGTCTATACAACACAAATCTGGATATTGAGCAGCTTTAATTAGAACTCTGACAAATTACCAGTGCTGCCATACTTTTACACTACGCTGTTTGTTGTGCTTCTTCATGGATCTGATGCAGTAACCTCTCCTGTTCCCGTGTTTCTGTTTGACACTAAGAATAGCAAACACAGATTAACGCAATGTGTACTTAAGCGCATAAAGAACATACTAAGTTAAATATTCTCCGCTAGAATGACTGGTAATGTTCATAGTTACTTCATTGCCACATGCATACACTATCACTGTCCGGGAGTAGTGCCTATTCGCGTGAGCTGTAGCTAACGCCAGCCACAAAGTTTAACAAATAAGACTCCTCTTTTTTTCCGTGGATGTAAGACAAGGCAAACATCTTAAAGCCCTTCTCTAATTTACTTCTCCAAAGTACCAACAAGTATCTACAAAAGTGATGTATGTCATTTATCATAAGTTTGGGCAAGTCCTGTAAACGGCATGTATAAACCAATGCCATTTTTCACAGACCGGAAATGAGCGAGCCGCACTTCTATGAACGCGGAAGCTGACGTGCAAAGAGCCCATTGACACGAGAGTTCACGCCTCATTACTAGCTCTTTTTAGTTAACGATGGGAGCCGGCTCCTGTTGAAGAGCCGTTTTATTAATGTTTATAGAATTTTCCGGGTTTTTGAGCTGCCTAAACGTTAAGGATGACAGTGGCCGGAACTCGCAGTCTTCAGAAAAAGCCCGCCCACGAGACAGCGTGTTATTTTTTAACAAGCTCAAATCAGGTCACTCCAATCATGCATCAGGTTAAAGGAAGAGAGGGGTGGGTTATTAAAAAAGAGCCAGCCGGCTCTTCTTGGTGAGCCGAGACAAATGAGCCAGTTGGCTAAAAAGAGCCGATATTCCCATTTGGTAGAGAAAGACACGAGGAAAACAAACAAGTATGCAAATGAAAATTATTGCGGCCGGAAAAAAACATCGTCCTCATTTTAATTATCGTGCAATTAATCGATTTATCGTTTATCGCGACAGGCCTAAATGTCCACTCTTTGATTCGCATCACGGAAGATGCAAAAGAATTTGGATGTTTGGATAGTTGCAGTGCCTTTCATTTTGAAAACTATCCACTAATTTGCTCTAGAAACCGTCCTCTTACTCAAGTTTATTACTCACAAGAATTGAGGAGAGCCGAGTTTTAATTAAACTCAAAAGCAGACAAACTAAGGAAGATGCAGTTGGTCTAAAGTATCCCAACAACACATTCTTGCTAAAAGAAACATCTTGTTGTGAAGTGGTTTCAGTTGTTTCTAAGAGGAAGAACAGTGGAAGAATGCTCCAGTGTAGAATCTGAACAGGTCGAGCTGTTATTTCTCGGTCCTTGTGACTCTCATTTCATTGGAGCATACAGAGTGCATGTGAGAAATGCACGAATGAAAATTGTATCTGAAGACTGCTTGGAAAAGAGGACAATCATTATTGAAGAGAATCATGGATCTAGAGTTGTGCTTGCCATTCTACATAATCTCTTTCTTGGTAAATGTGCTTTAATTACTTTTAACAGACAATTCTATCACTGAAAAGTTGTTAGATACATTTTACTTTTTAATTTTAGGTTGATCAACGTTTTGCAGTTGGTCACTTTCTGAGGGAAAATTTGGTTGATGTAATACCATCGTCTTGGTTGGACAAAGTATATGGGGTAAGACATGAAAAAGGACAGATACAAGGAAAGTAAAATGTAAACTACAAAGAAGATGCATCATTGTCAGTTTTCTATAAATTTGCTGTTTTTAGTTTAAGCAGTTTCAATAAAGTGAAATTCTCAAGTGACGACCGTTTAGCTACTTTACTTTTCATATTAATGTCAACATCTTTTTGGTAACACTTTATAATACTGTTCCGTAGTTATTAGGTAAATAATAGGTAAATATGTCGACAAATGTCATGAAAACGTTTATAATTGATGTCATTTGTATGGAAGTAAATTAATAACAAAAGTCGTTGAGGGAAAAAAACACGTTGAATTACACTTATCGAATAAAAACGTATTGCATTAGTGACGCTTTGAATTTTTGGGGACTCTAATTTAATATGTACATACATTTAAACATTGAACATCCATCCATCCATTTTCCAACCCACTTATCTTACTGGGTCACGGGGGGTCCGGAGCAACAGGCATGAGGCAAGGAACAACCCTGGACAGGGGGCCAGCCCATCACAGGGCACACTCACACACCATTCACTCACACATGCGTACCTAATGGCAATTTAGGAACTCCAATCAGCCGCAGCAAGTCTTTGTACTGTGGGGGGAAACCGGAGTACCCAGAGGAAACCCCACGACGACACGGGGAGTGCAGGTTGGCACCTTGCATGGCAGCCTCCGCCACCGGTGTGTGATTGTGTGTGTGAATGGGTGAATGTGAGGCATAAATTGTAAAGCGCTTTGTAGAAAAGCGCTATATAGATGCAGGCCATTTTACCATTTATCCGTTTACGGGGAGAACATGCAAACTCCACACACATGTAACCTAGGCACAGTGCTAACCACTGCACCACCATGCCGCCCCCTAAACATTGAACATTTCCACTGAAAACATTTTAATTGTAATTTCGTTGCTTAAATATTCAGTACAAAAATATTCAACTTCCAAAATTCAGTTCGTATTTTAAAGTGCATGTTTATAAACCACATGAATTCAGTTAATTTAATTTTGGCTCAAAATAAATTTCAAAAGAACAAATTCAGCTGAAAATATGTCATGTGTTTTATTCGCATCTTTATTATTCAAGCAGTAACATTCAGTCCTCTTATTTCTGCTTTACAATATTCTGTCATTTTTAGGATCTGACATTTATAGGATTATAGGACGTGCTGCGTGACTTATTTCCCTGTGTGTACAAGTTATCTTAGGTTGGCATTCACGGTTTGACTTCTGAGATTCAGATCGAGTTCTAAGTATTTTTTTTTTCAAAACGGTTGGTTCGACTATTAAGAAATTCGAATTCTAATGAGTTTGAGAACTGAGGTACCACTGTATATTTTTTAATGAAGTGATTAAGATGTTTCAAATTAGTCTTTCTAGTTTACAAATTTATGTATGATCTATACATAAATAAAATAATAAATCATTTGGAAATGTCTTACAAAAGACAAAAAAACAACGTTGTATAGCTGTTTCTAAAGTAGCATGGTAACGTTGTGAAGAGGCGGTGAGGAAATTGGAAATGATGTTGTCTATCCTGTACTGAGGACCCTACAAAATAATGTCCAAATGACATCAGTTATAAATGTTTTCATGACATTTGTCGACGTTCAGATGATGTTGAAAGGATGTCATTTTTTTAGCTGGGCAATTGGTTTTCCATTATTTCTTATGGGGAAAATTCGATCAAAACTCGAACTTTTTAGGATTCGATCCGGAGTTCTGAGGTACCACTGTATTATATTTTTGTGTTTTATTATGTTTTATATGGTAGAATTAAAAAACCACTTTAATAAAATGATAGTAACAGTCGCTGATTAAAGTCACGCGACGTATGAGTTTAAGTGCCCATATCTAAAGGGGATTAAAAGATTATAATTCTCATTTATTCAGTACAACTTTCTTTGTCAAATATCATATCTGACCTGGCTAAAGAACTGAAAGCAACAGTCTTTCTGTGAATTCCTCACCTTGCGATTGTGGCAAAACGCATAACCCTCCTGCTTGCACTCATGGGACCGAATAACGAGCTGCAAATTATGTCTGCTCAGGACCTTTTCTGTTACATCTGGACCCCAGTAACATCCACCTCCTCGAATCTTGTTGGGAATGCAGCCAGTTTGGGACATTGGATCACTCCACAGCACATCATCAATCTGCATCACGGTTACAGAATACAAGTATATTACAATCTTTGATTATTAAGTGTTGACAGGCACGGAATGATTATGAAGCATTATTACCTGTTTCCATTCATTGTCATTGTCATTATCTGTCCCAGAAGACTTGGAGTCAGAAGAGAGTGTACTGTGGATGTCCTTACAGGATGGGTTTAGTCCAGCCATACAACTTTGTTCCTTCAGCTTATCCTCTTCTAAGTGATTTACTTTACTGGAGGGATCCTGCGGAGAGCTGCAATGGAGGTTCTGATGGGAGCTGACTGGAGCACTGTAGGTCAGGGTGCAGTGACTCTTCAAGCTAGTGCCCATCCTGGCGTGGGGCTTGATGTCCAAAAACAGGTTTCCACTAGAGGGCGGATTCTTCTCAGGAGGTCTGAACATTGAAACATACTGAGACAGGACTATGTATTTCAGTAAATAAGCAAAGATCAAACGCATCATACAGAGCTCTACAAGACTAGACCGACAAAGCTATTGCAACTTGTGACTGATCCTTCACCGTTTGGTTACAATAGATGACTTTCCATAAAATTAAGGGCTTCAATCTATTATAGAACCTATTATATAACTCCACAGTGGTCTGGTTAGACCTGGCTCACCCAATCATAATCTCAGCCCACCCAGTGGCCCAGCAAATGCCAACCAATCAAATATATATTTTTTTTATTGTTGTAAATAAGAAAGAAGCAAGCCAAGATGGACTTAATAACCTATGGCACTCAAACTATGACCTTCCATCCCCTACAGATAATTCTGTGATCCACTTGTGGTCAGACTGGTCAGAGGAGGGAGGCAAACTTAGATGAACAATGCTTTATTAACAAAAAACTTACAAGGAAATTAATTAATAAAATATTCAATCATAATTTTTCTTCAATATATGTACTGGGTTTGCAGGACCAGTATGCATCATAAATAGTAAATATAAACATATAATTCTACAGAGTAAACCTTCAGATTGTCAGTCTTTAATAGGTGTTTACTAACGATGTAAGTACTGTTCAAACCCTATACACTCACCTAAAGGGTTATTAGGAACACCTGTTCAATTTCTCATTAATGCAATTATCTAATCAACCAATCACAT
>JABFEA020000119.1:19520954-19547679 GCA_019775915.2 Cyphomyrus plagiostoma | reverse complement strand
GTTCACTGTACTAAAATGGCCCCCACAGTCACCAGATCTCAACCCAACAGAGCATCTTTGGGATGTGGTGGAACGGGCGCTTCGTGCCCTGGATGTGCATCCCACAAATCTCCATCAACTGCAAATGCTATCCTATCAATATAGGCCAACATTTCTAAAGAATGCTTTCAGCACCTTGTTGAATCAATGCCGGTAAGATTAAAGCAGTTCTGAAGGCGAAAGGGGGTCAAACACCGTATTAGTATGGTGTTCCTAATAATCCTTTAGGTGAGTGTATGTACAGATCCAATGATTCATATTTAATTATAGATAAGACTTTTTAAAATTTAAGTTAGAACAGACACAATGATTCAGAATTTAAAAATTAAAGATAATCATGTTAGGAAAATAGTTACATACTTTCTGTCGGTCCAGTTTGGCAATAAGATTGAGGTCTGTGGTATCAGAGATCCCTCCATGCACAATCAAGACCTTTTGATCAATCACAGTTGCTAGTGGTAACCAGCTGAAGATCTTCTGAAGCAGTTTCAGTATCTTCTTGCCATGGAGCTATGGAGTAACAATGGCTTCTTAAATGGAAATAGTTACTATTGTTAATATTTTGTGCAAAACCGAGTTCCATTATAGTCAATTATGTTTAATTAACATTTTTAGTATGCATGAATGTGGTCTTTAAAGGCAATGCAGAATATTTTCCTTATAATCCTCCTACAAATGTACAATAAAATCTGATTTTCCTCTTAATATTTGGATAAAACAATTAAATTTATAATTTAAA
This sequence comes from Cyphomyrus plagiostoma, assembly GCA_019775915.2. Lineage (NCBI taxonomy): Eukaryota > Metazoa > Chordata > Actinopteri > Osteoglossiformes > Mormyridae > Cyphomyrus > Cyphomyrus plagiostoma. Next base: position 19,546,901 of record JABFEA020000119.1, on the reverse strand, counting down.
TTAATAATTTAAATTATTATTTCAGGTCTACTGACTTGTAATATTCCATACAAATCAAGGACAAAATCTGTAATCATGAAGTTCATGAATTAAATTCTCTACTTCACTCCCTAATTAAATTCTATGAATTTATTGGGTAGGTATTTACTTAAGTACATTTTCTTTACTAATTTAGATTGAGTGACTTTCTGACTACATAGACATATGAACAATTATATAAAGTGGTATGTGAAAATACAGTTATGAAGGGGAATGTACCAAATCACCCTAAATATAATCTACTTACGAAGGGGAATGTACCAAATCACCCTAAATATAATCTACTTAAATCTGCTTTCAAACATTGTGCAAAAAAAACATACCATATATTTTCCCAACACTTCCTTGGTGAAGCCATACCTATAAAAATTAAAAAGACTTTTTTTTATTAATTTACGTTTTGCACTGCATTTAAATAATGAAATTTTCACGTTTGACTTCTGAAAGTTTCAAGTGTATTGTACCTCAAATTCACAATGTGGTCCTCATGATTTCCTCTGTTGAGATGTACATTATTTGGATACACCAGCATGAATGCAAAAATGATAAGAAGAACCTCAATGGAGTGCTTGCCACGGTCCACAAAGTCACCATTAAAAACATAAGGCTTCTCCAACGATGGGAAGCCATTCTGTACAGGGTTAGGCAAAGACATACACAGAGGTTAAATAGATACTTATTAATTTTTCAAACATGAAAACGTCAAACTTTGTTTTTAAAAAATTAGAATTATTTGTTTTTGGAAAAAAATACAAATTACACGACTGAACAAAGTGACTCCCTGTCCCTTGCTTCCGGTTACACCCCAATTTCTCTGTTACTCAGAACAATCGATTTCATAATTAACATTTTAAAATTATGGGAATGAAAAATTTCCTACATTACTATATCCCAGGGGTCTCCAACTCCAGTCCTGGAGAGCTACTAACCAGTAGGTTTTCTATCTTACCTGGCTTCTAATGAGCCACATCTGTTCTCAGGTAAATACCAGGAAATTTAAATTGAAACTTTTACTTAGAATTCCTAACAAATAAATTGAACATTAGAAAACCATAGAAATGAAAACTATGACTACTTCCATTTCCAATATCAAAATGTACAAACATAAGGGATCCATATGGCTATGTGACAATATTTCTTTGCCTGGTAAAATGGATCAGCATAATCACAGTAATTTAGGTCAAATACACAATCTTCCTTATTCCGTAATTCACAGTGATTATTTTTTGCATTTGTATACATACCTTATAAAAAATGAGCAGCAGGTCCTCCAGATGCCCATGTAAGTCTCCTGAAATTATTTTAAAATAAACAGAACACATTAACATTTTCTTTTATCCATATATCATATTGTCCTGTATTTTGGCTGTTCACCTAAATAAAAAATAATGAGACATTTTAAAAGTTTCCTACAGTTTGACATTGACCTGTTTTTAATAAGTAAGTAAGTGGTGTCATTACCACAGACGGTGATTTCCTTGCTTTGGCAGGTGGAGACATAGTTTATATTTGGCAATAATCTTAGTAGTTTCCAAGTTTCCAGAAGAAGCTGAAGGACGTATCGTGTATGGAGATGCTATTAGGAAAAACAGTGAAAATAAAGTAAAACACAAATGAACAAATAAAACGTCAAATATCTTAAGCTTGTTTTACTTCCTACCACTAAAAATAATTAAACATAACAAAACCAACACAATAATTCAACACAGAATATTTTCAACGCATTCTCTAAAAAAGTGTGGGTGTCCTTCGTGGAAATAGATGACTCTCTGGGAATCTCATCCACATTACTCTGGGAAACAGCAAAAGTGGTGTTAAGAGGTAAAAAATACAAAAAATCAATATACAGACACTCCTCTACTTATGGAGAAGAGGACAGTAAGTCCAAATTGTGTTCCTTGGGCTCCTGTTTCCTGTCCACAACATCGATTTTTTTTTCTGTGTGCCAATTCTGCCTAGTACGACTTAGCGTGCGTACTCCCAGCATCCTAGTACTTTGTACTTGCGTATATCCTTAAAACGATATTGAATAACGACTTATGAACATTTCAAGTTACGAACGGCCATTCAGAACGTAACTCGTTTGTAAGCAGAGGAGTACAAAAAAGGAACAGGACCTTGAACAAACTCTTGGGCAAAAAATAAAAATCTACGAACTGAATGACTTATATGCTATAAAACCCACATAGCAAGTCTAGAAGGAACTGAGAGGAACTAAATCACAGCTTAACAATATAAACAATAAAACCCAATTTCTGATACAAAGATTATGACAAAATCATTTTCAACACAATAACAAATCAGGAAAATATCTGGCAAATCAAGTCAAGAGAAACAAAGAAAAATCAATTATACCAGTCATAAGGAACACCAGGGAAGGCTATACAATCACCCAAAGAAATCAATGATGTATTCAAGGAATTTTACAGTAGATTCTATACCCCTGAAAAGGAACCTAGTCCAATATATAATGATTCCTCCTTAAGTAATACAGAGTTACCCCAACTTAATAATGAATAATCAGATGAACTGGACAAATCATTAACATAGAAGGGACTCTACAGAGCACTCAGTACAATGCCAAAATATAAAGCTATAGGACTTGATGGCTTTCCAGATGAGTACTATAAACATTTTTGGAACACAATCTTGCTGCTATTTCTCAGAAATGTACTTGATGTTAAACACAACTTAATAATCCCACAACACATAAACACAGCCCTCATTACAGTATTACTGAAACCCAATTAAGACCCTCCTTTCTGTCCAGTCACTCATCAACACAGAGTTTTACATTATTAGTAAAGCCCTAGCCAACCATCTGGGTACTGATAACTCTTCATTAATACATTTAGATCAAACTGGTTTCATGAAAGGAAGACACTCATTAAATAACATGCACAGATTACTCATTTTAATTAATGTACCGAAACAAAAAAAAATGTAAAGAATGGGCCTCATTCACCAACCGTTGTTACGAACAAATTTGTTCTTAAACTCCACGTACGCACTTTTTTATGAAGCTTCTGACCTATTTATAATCCACATGATCGCTGTTACTACAATGAAAATAATTTTTACACTTTAAAATGATTTTTTATATTTTACATTTATAAATTATTAAAATACTATCATTTTACGAATTGTAGAATGAGCAAAACTGCTATAACCAATTATTTTGAACAAACTATCATTACTCAAATGTGCGTACAAATGGTCTTGAATGTGCGTAGATTCTGTTCTTAGCTAAGAACAAATTAAGGTAAAAAAACATTGGTGAATGTCAGAATCTTTGTAAAAAATAGTGTGTACGTGGGGTTTAAGAACAAATTTGTTCGTAAGAACGGTTGGTGAATGAGGCCCAATAATTGTATCATTAGATGCAGAAAAGTATTTGATATAGTAAACTGGAAATTTTTATTTGAAACACTATGGAAATTTGGTTTTGGAGAGTCGGTATTCAATGGATAAGAATACTGTACAGTTCAATAACAGCCACAATGGTTACAAAACAAACACTACAGTAGGGATGGGCGATATGAGCAACAATGTTATAGAGATAAAAAAAAAAATCATCAGTCGATACGGATAATTACCACAATATAATTCATGAATCATTATTTTCAATAATAACTCATAATTTCTTTACTTTGAGGCTCTATTTATGCTTAAAAAATGTTACATTGTCTCAAAGCACTTATTGTAGTTTCACTGCATCTCCGTGGCTCGTTTTTGGTGGTTTGTCATAAAGTTTTATGAGTCTATATTTGTGATTGAGAGAAAATTACTTTCCTGTCATGCTTTCTGTGCATGCGGCATTAGCCTCAGGTAGCTAATCAGAAGCAGACAGGTCACCGCACGGCAAAGTAGGGTGATCAAAGTAAATATGTTGTATGGACCCAGAATGAACACTGTAAGTGGCCTACTTGATTACTATAAATTAACTATTTAAAGTGTTTGTACAGGAATGATTCTGTCTCAAGCTTTTTGAACCATATAAGTGGTTGATCACTATAAACGAGATCATTATAATCGGTTTCCACTGCATTTTAAAACAAATTACATCATTGTACTCATTAATGGACCCATATCCCTCCCCCCCCCAAATAGGTCACTGTGGATAGAAATACCTACCTGTTTGTTCCTGAATGCTTCAACTAACTCAGCTGCACCAGTGACAGTGAGCGGGAAGCTGAGGTGGGGTCCAGAGTACAGCTTAGATACTTCCATGTTCTTATAGCAAAAGTATATCTCCAATTCTGTGTCATGACACATTTCATTTTCCCTGAAGATGTGGGAGATCAAGTTTCCTGCAGTGGGAAAAACAGCATGGCCCGATCACCTTGGGGGACAGGAAAACATAAAGCTGGTGGACAATACAAAAAAATAGCTTACTCTCACTGCTAGCTGGTGTAAAGTGATCCATGAGGTAGCCAAAGAAGTTGTATAGCTGTAAAGGGCATACATATAGTGTATAGATTCTGGATTGCAAAGGAACAGAAAAATGTTGATCAATAGTATATTATCATACAGAAATGACGAGATGAAAGTAGGGTGAAGTGACTGCAGGTGCAAAAACCAAAATGCAGTGTTCTACTTCAATATGCCGAATTTAATTTTGTAATTTTGAAGGTCCAGATCCTACCTTGATCTGGTCTAGCTCCCCTGCGTATTCTATAGACTGGAAAATGTTCCATGTACATCTCTGTCTCATCTCCATACGGGCCACATATTGGCGGTACCATCGCTGGATAAGCAGAGCGGCTCCTATTGCTGAGGGAAAGAAAACTTTATGATCACTGTAGCTTAAGCAGCTGGTTTTGATAGTCCCCAGAAGTAGGTTCATTAAGATAAAGACTAAAGAAAAAAATACATATTACTGAATAGATAAAAGCTTAAGCTTCCCAATAACACAAACTATAGCCTATAAAAGTAATTCCATCCTTGTCCATTCTCTATACCTGCTTGTCCTGAGTCTATGAGCACAAGGCAGGGAACAACCCATCACATGGCACACTCACATGCCATTTACTTATACATGCACACCTAAGTGCCTATAAAAGAAATTTAAATTCAATTATAAATAAACGTACCTGTAGCGGCTAGAAAAGAAGGTGCAGAACAAAGGGGAAAAAAATTCAATTTTACCTCTAATTACCTGAATTGTCAAAATAAAAACTTATCAATAACAATAGTGTGATAATTTTAAAACACATCAATTTGATATATGATAACAACATTAACAAATGAAAATTTTGTGCAGCATCAGGCAATATAGGCGGCCGCCGGGGGTCCCGCCTAGGACCAAGGGCACCAAAAGGCTTTGATTATATGCACTGTGTAGCATGAAATTTTACCTGGGACACCGAGGCTTCCTAAAGTTTGCAAAAAACAAACATTATTGCAGAAGTTAGACTATATGGGTACTGAAGAACAGATTTTTTTTTTACATTCAATATATACTTCTACTTTTAAAAACTAGATTTTAAAATTTATTTTAAGTATATTATCAAACTATTAAAATCTGTTTGGTAGCACTTTATTTGATGGGGCACAAATAGTTACTACTGAAGTATAAATTATGTATAAACTAACATGAGATCAGTATTTCACGGTTTACAGAATTAACAGACATAGTAACAAATATAGTAACTGCTTGAGATAAAACATGCATCACGATTAATTCATGATGAATTAACATATCAGTATGCAACTAAAACTTAGTTTGTGGTTAATTGATACATAAGTAATAGCATAATACTACATTATTTGTTCCCCGTCAAATAAAGTGTTACCGTCTGTTTTTATAGCTACAAATAAAAAATAAAACGCAAGGCACTGATAACAGAATATGAAGAAAACCTCTCTGGCATTTCTTCAGCTCTTGTGCATTAGATTTAGTGATCCCACATCCCATTCTGTTTCACTCTTCAGACTGTAGGGGGGAAAGGCAATGATGTGCATGGAAACAGGAACAAGAAATTACTTTTATTTACACTCCTAAATTAGCCTATCGCAACTGAATCTGTTTTACTCATCTCTATATTTGTCCTTAATTCCTCTATGTCATCTGTTCAGTTTTATCTGAAACACATTATAATATTTCCTGCATTGTACAGAGCTATTATTCTAAATTTAAATCTAATTCTACACCTAATTCTAAGTGAAATTATATATATATATATATAACAACATTCATTCTCCTTTAATTAACTCTATTATCTGGTTTAAAAATCCTACAATTTATTTGGTATGCTCGTTTAAATACGTTAAAAATTCTCATCAGTCTGTCTTTTATTAAATAATGCTTTTTTATGTTAAATTTACTTCCTTCAGCACTGCGCATTAATCAAAAGTAAACCTTACCTTAATGCTGGCCCTTTTGTTTATGGGTGAGAAGAAATTATACTGATCTTCAGTGATTAAGCATTTTCAAAAATGTAGGTCCAGTTCCGTAATTTTCCATAAACGATGACTGACACGGAGATGAAACTGGAGAATAATACTGATAAATAATCAGTCTGCGCGTCAGTCTGAGAAGGTGCGTCCTTCGTGAACCTGAGTTTAACTTCGGCACCGTCATGCTGCGTACACGGATAAGTAGCTGTCCAGTTCTCTGCCTGATACATCAAGTGTCTTTCCAAGCATGTGATCACTTAATCAAAATAATAATCCATGAGTAGCTTAAGATAATGCGTGGCAGGGGTTGGATTGGTTCTTAAGTAAGAAGATAACTCTTCTGCTAAAGGACAAAACTATTATGTAGGTTGCGTTGACATGTTTACTACCAATTTTGGTCCACGTGATGTGGCGATAATCCGATAGATGAAATATTTAAGTATCTGTATAAGTGTCAAATTAAAGTAGCACCCCTCCATGCAAGTCATAAAATACAGAAGATCATTGCGCTAGATGTTGTAAAACTCCCTTTAATGTCAGCGGTACTCCCTTCCATTTGACATGCAGCCTACAACCACTTGACACATACTCGTACGACCCACTTATCCTCGGTCGCGGGGGTGGGACTGGGGCGCACTGCAGCATAGGGCACAGGGCTGGTGTTTGCCCTGCATTGGACTAGATAGGAGGCTGACCCATTGCAGGGAAAATAGGATCATGTGATCATATACAAGACCTTTAATACCCGACCCTCACCGAGCATAGACAAGATTATAACCCCAAACCTTGGAGTGAAGAATGACACATACTGCTCCACCACGCATGTAGTCTATGCCTGTTTTAATACAATGACACAACATCATGCCATCTGGGCATACTCGAATAACTTTTTTCATTATTATTTTGTATACATATCATTAAAATATTTCTTATTTATTTATCATAAAATAAATATTGTATCGGAATTTAAAATTGTCCTTTTTGACTTTTTTAAATTTTTATTTTATTTCTCTTCCTTTCACTGGAAACACAAGGCTAGTGACGCCTTATTTTTTCTCATCATGAAGCGATTTGTAATTGCTGCTGTTTTGTATCGACCACAAGATGGTGCTATAGATAAAAAAATATTTTAAATGACTATTAATAATAGATCAAAGAAAGCTAAATTGAGCAAGGATGAAGCACCTGAACACATAAAATTATTAATATTTTTAAAAATACAGGTAGTAAGACACTGGAATACTTAATTACTAATATCTACCAAATGTCAGTGTAAATGAAGAAGACATTCTTCTGCAAGATAGTTTTGCTTTTAAGTTCACTAAATTTGTTACTGATTGCTTGATAAGTGTAACAAATCTAACAATGAAGCCTAATAAACTTATATATACAAAATTTACCTATGCAGGGTTTTAATTTTATTTACATCCATGTGGTGATAATACTCCAAAATATAATGACTTTGTCACCTGTAAATACTCACTTGAGTTAACAGATTATAATTTAAAACAAACAGTAGATTCAAAGAATGTAATTTTCAGCTGCACGGCAATGTGTAAAACATTTAAACCTTGGACAAAATGCCTAGTCCCTTGTCACACCAGCAACAACAACACACTCCCTTTTCCTAAACACTAGAGCAATATCATCATTATAAATAATATATTCTCTTGAATTTATAACTTTTATGCATCACGTGCCCTGCGTAATGGTACCACTGTACTATTCAATATATGTGTGTAAATGCAGATCATTTGCTAAATTCACATAAACTAAATAGTTATGCAAAATATCTCTATAGCTAGATATATAGATTTTATAGGTGTAAAGTTTGGCCAACCTGTCATTCAGAGGCAAGGGAACAAACATTTTTTGTGGGGTGACATGAAAAGCGTGCCAAGGGGCCGCAGAGATGTGAGCCCAAAATAGACACCAAAGACAGTGACGGGAGAAATTAGTTGTACTGGGGCATGTACTGGAGTTGCAAGAACAGGGGATTCACAGAGATTTAAGGCAGGTTTCATAAAAAAAAATACAGCAGGATTAAATTAATCATTCTTTAAATGAATGAGCATGAGGCTTGACAATGGCCATTCCAATAATAACTGGAAACAAATAAAGGTCTTGGTGGCAATGACAGATCTTCCATGTTGAATCAAATGTCGTGCCAATATGAGGATATAAAACTAGGATTATATTTCAGGTAAAGGAGAAAAGTTTCCCCTGACTCCCTTCTTTGGCAGTAAAATTACAGTTTCTATTTGAGCCCACGGCTGTTTTGTGTGGTTGAGTATACTCTGGAAGGTGGCGCTAATGAATCAGGCTAAGTAAAATGGACAGTAGGGGATTTAGAAGAATCCAGAAATCTGCTTTCTATTTCGCTGTGTTAGAAATAGTGGCCAATGTCTAACGTTCGTTTGCTGAATCACCAGCAGATTGTATCCTTTCCCCATACTTGCTCTTGCAGGGTAGTGCAACATATTTTTCGTCAGGCATGCTGAGAAGAAGTCTGTTTATGTGCTTCTCCGTAGGGTAGCTGGACATCATTTCAGAATGTTTCATAAATGACATTTTTTAGGTGGCACAGTGGATCAGTGGGTGGTACAGTTACCTTACTCCTCCAGGGTGGGGGGTTTGATTTTAAACCCTACATCGTGTGTAGCTTGCACAGTTTCTCCCCTTAACCCTACGGGTTTCCTCCTGCAGTCCAACAATATACGGTTAGACTAACTGGCATCTTTAAATTGCCTGTAGGGGGAGCGTGTGCGCTGTGATGGACTGGCATTGCATCCAGGGTGTACACTTGCAGAATAGAATTGCAACTTTTTTACATTTTGGAATATCAACACTTCTTTTCAAGCTGAAATGTTTCTCATAGAACAGCAAGCTGGCATATACGAAGACTGAAATTTAGTACTTGTCCTCAATACAATGACAATAAAGGCATTCTGGGAAAAAACATGTTCAGGAGATTTAACCCTTTTGTCGTATACAAGGAATTAATTGGTAATATTGCATTAATTGTATCTTGTTTTGAGGAAGCAGTGAAATAGGTTAATTTTTCAATTTGCTTGTAATGAAGTACATGCTCTCCAAAATCAGCGTCAAAGGTAGAGCCACGCATGCGCGAAATGACCATAGCGCAGTGATACAGCGGCTTGCCCAAAGGATAAATGAAAGCCTGCAATTTATAGCATGCATTTTATTTTGAAAACTCATAAAAAAGTTTTTGTTACTCCAGGCCTGGACAACAGTAAGATATATAGTAAGGCTACCGTACTTCTGCCTTGATTGTTCTTCTACTCATCTCTGGCAGATTTTATGTAATATTTCTGAAAAACTGTGGCCTATTTATATCTGAGACTAACATATGTTGCCATGTAATGCAAAGTTAATAATTTAAACAGTCAGCCAAATCAACAATGCGTAAGTTTCATTGTAACCCTCAGTAGAAGTGGGAAATGGGAAAACGAAATAAGCTTCCTTTGAAAAATCATGAGTATAATATCTGAGATTATATACATAATACATACATATAAACGTATTTAATGTATTGACAGGTATCTGTCGTTTGTTAAAAACGGTCGTGTCGTTTCTGGGTTAGAAAAAAACTTCCACTATGATCAAGCAAAACGTTACACTCCACTCCGACGCCAAGCAAGCAAAACGCTTGCTGGGACAAACACGTCAATAAAGCTACAGGGCTTGACTGTACCATTGTTACCCTCAGGGGTGTCATTTTACCAAACCGTTTCAAAATGTATTTTAAAAAAATCACCCGACTATATAACATCTTGATAATATACATAAAAAGAATGGTTTAACTTATGTGCTGTTGATTTGCAGGTAAGCTTAGTTTTCTTACTTGTATAAAGTTTGATTTGTCAGTTTGGGTCCTGTGGATGAGTCGTATCGCCCAGTTGGAGCTTCCCTCTCTGCTTACGGGCTAGACGGAGAACCTGCAATAAGTACTGATACCTGATGGGAGGTCGACGTTGAATGTCCGAGTTTGGACATTAACGATTTGATGACATTCACTTCGCGTTGGGAGCTATGTGAAAACAAGAGGAGTCGTCCAGTCATGACTGTTTAGAAATCAATGGCAAGCAACTTTAAACTGGTCTTATAAAGCGTACTATGGCTGCTCGACCAAGGTAAGTACTGTAGTCGGCTAGCCGATAGCTAGCGCGGAGCTAAGTGGTAATTTGTAATGGTGAAGTGTCCTTTTAACAGGCGACGTTAAATATGTTACCGTTGTACATGTTTTACAGCAAAGCGACATTAGTCAATTTTAACCGTGGCTGTCGAAAAGGTTTAATGGTACTAGTTGGGTAGAGTTTACTGGAATCTAGCTGGTTAAACTCCAAACAGCTGTTTGGCCAAGGGATGTACATCGGTGAATAGCCTTCCAGTTCATTATCTATATAAAAACTCTATAAATGAATAAGGAGACGTCAATTTTGAGAATCTCTAATGAAAACAATGGCTTTTATTATTAAACATGAAATGTTATGTGTTTTATATTAATATGACGTCTTTTGTTGCATTTTTGGTTTAAACCTGACTAAATTGTTATGAATTGTAGATGAAAACTGTTGTAATGGAATTGTTATACAAATGAGTTTGGATTTTTTTTTTGAGCTGAACATGAATATAATTATGCTACGTTAACAGACACCTCGTCCATAGTTACCCTGTGGTCATAGTTAAGTTTTTTAGTGCCAGGCCTTCCTGAATTGGAGAAAATATGTATTATTAACTTGCATAAGCATTAACCTGTCTTTGATTTGACATTCCACACATTTTATAAAGCCTTTCGGTTTGTTGATATATTATTTTGAATTACATAGAAATATCTGATCTGTTGATTGTCTTTGTTGTAAAATAATATGCTTTTTAAGTACATTGTTATAATATTATTTAAAATATGATTTAAAGTGTTTTTTCACACATGACACACAAGCTGTAGCATTGACAGAATACTTAAGTAATTTTAAACTCTGCCAGATATACTTGAATGATTAAATGGGTAAGTATAGGATTACAAAGTCTTTGCTTTCACTTTTTGAAGTTATTCACTTAAATATATGTGATGGACAAAATGTACAACAAAAGCACATTGAAATACAAATCAATATACTATTTAAAATTTACATGGTTGCATGCAATGACAAGACCAAAGATCAGAAAGTATGATTACACACTATGATTCAAGAACGTTTAGTAATTGCCTTAGGGGAAAGAGGAAATTAAACAGGATCTGTTTTGACCAGATTATAATCACTGCGTTCATTACACATTTTTTTTTTTTTAGTAATTCCTTTAGTTGAGAACTGGCACCTTGCAAGGGTTAATACTCTCACATTACTAGGAAACAATTCTGTTGCGTGTTATTAGACACCTGATATTCATTAACTTTGTAGCCTTTGTGTCTCCCTGATTTGTTTTTGTTGTTATCTTTTGAACAGACTTATCTGTGATGATATTTACTTTAGACCTTAAATTTACCATTAATTCTTAATCTTGTGAAATGTCACGTTTGTCTAGTTGATGGTGAGTTTTTCCACTGAGTATTGTCTGAAACTATACATTTAGCTAGTATGAAAATGTTGTGTTTTTGTACTACTTGTAAATGTATACTTGGGATGCATGGAATTAATTTTAGTTTTGGACACTTTGAATTTTAATGTCTAAAACAATCTTTAAAACTTAGATATGCATTTAATACATTAAGGCACTACATCCATCAATTACCCACAGTGTTCTTACAGTATGGGGTCACGGTGACCCTGAGTTTGTCCCATGAAGCAAATGATATAAAGCAGGAAGCACCATGGAAGGGATGCCAGTTTGCTGGGCCCATAATCAGGCCTGACAGTTCTGACACATCAATTCCCCCAACCGCATATTAACCAATAGGGCTTTTGTGGATACAGTTATGTATGTCAACATGGGGAAATATTATAGTTATTTATTAAAGCTGCTGTATTGGAACATGTTTACATATAGTAGTCTAAAGTTGCAGCATCCTTAATACTTGGACAGTCGTTCAGGAGAGATCTGACCGGGGGGGGTACCATAGTTGTGGCATAAATATGAGAATGATACTGTGAGGTCCACAGACTTTTAAAAATGATGCATTTGAGGAATTTCTGATATCTGATTTGCTTTTCCCTCTCTTTGCATGGAACTTTCATGATTGCAGTGATTGCATTTGATGGGAATGTGGGAATGGTATTTATGGGTCTTGGTTAACAAACATTACAGCTGTAAATTAAAGTCAGTGCAGTGTGGCATGTGTTTTTATGCAGTAAATAACTATATTCATTTGACTGACCTTCTGCTCTGGTATCAAAAGAATTACACCTTGGTGATTCTATGATTATATTAATCAAAACAGTGATTCCATGTGCTTGGAAAGAATCAGAATGTGTTACTGTCACACAGCCAGAAAAGGTTAATTTATTCATATAATAAATTCTGTTATACATTTTAAGTGCTTTGCATGCTAGTATCACAGAAGTTGAAAAATATAACTTTTTTATATAAATTAAATTAATTGTGACTGTAGGAGTGTTTCTTGCCATGGATATGCTACCACACTCATGGGATGTAGACAGGCTTTTCTTCATTAGGATAATGTTATTTTTGATTTTTTTTTTAAATTTATATTAATTTTTACAATGTGCAAATAAGTGTCACTTAGGTTTTGTTATTCAGACACATTGACAGCCACTTTACCTTTTGGTTTACAACTCTTCTTACTCGTTTGTGTTTGCAGTTTTAATGATAAACAATTTGAAAATAAATTCTGTTTTGCCCTCTGTAATGAAACTGCACTGAACCGTGAACCCATAACCCAGATTTATACCAAACCATGAATTTTGTGTACCGTTACACCCCTATTTTCTGTGTAACTCAGGACATTGATTGCTGTTTTGTTTTTATTGTGAAATCTTCAAAGTATGCAATTTTGTAAGTTTTTAATGATCTCTAAATTGAATATAATGCTTGAGAAGTTTGGAGAGAGCTTTCAATAGTGTGAATAACAGCCACTATTTAGACTACTACTTACTGGCTCAGTGTGCAGGGCCTGCACAATAATACAGATGCTCCTTAATTTACGATGGTTCAACTTGGTGCTAACGATGCACATTCAGAAGTGATAAAACTTTGAATTATCTGTCCCTGGTCTAGTGATATGCTGTATGGTACTTTCTACTGATGCGTCCAGTCTCTGTAGTTATCCTGAGCGTAAACATCTCATGCAGTGTTTAACAGCTTGTATGTTTTTTTTTTTTTTCCTGTGTTTAAGCAAATATTTACTTATTCGGTGACAGTAATTACTTATCATGCCCTATCTGACATACAATATTTTCAGCATATGATGTGTACATCATCGGTGTTTTTTTTCCATTTAAAGTAATGCTCTGGTATGTGCATGTATACCAAAGTAGTTTGTATATGAATCACCTTTTTGTAATATTTTATCATGAGACAGTATGAGGAAGTAGGAATTTCAGTTTAAATTTGTTTTTGCAAGGATATAATATTTAGGTTGTAGTCCCATACATAGCCAGTCTCTTCGTAGTCCCAAATATAAACAGGGGAAAAATAAACCACAAGTACCTAGCAGAGTGTACTTTCATAGTTATTATTCCAATTTAAGATCTACAGTCCTCACATTTCTGTGTTGTATGAAGGCTCCCATCCACTAAAGGCCAGACCTTTTGGGTCTGAATCTTTCAAAAGATCATCAATTTGCTATTTAAAAATCATCAGAATAGAACAGAAAAAATGTTTTTTGACAATGTGAAAACATTCTTTGCAAAAAAAAAGTGGTATGACTTTCTGATGAAGTGCAAATATGTACTGACTTATAATACTAAAATTTACTGTAGTGACTTAAGCAGGGTTATGGTGTCTGTTCCGGAGTTTTGAGAGAAAATCAATGTAAAGGAGTGAACTTTGTACCCAGTCTCTCCTAGTCAGCTGAAGTGCAGAATAAATGGGTATTGCTAAATTAATTTACTGCCGTTCAGCATTTGTTTTATTGTTATTTTGGATTAATATTTTATATGAGGAGGAGCAGTAAAAACGGAAAAATATGTAGTGATATTTCTGCACTATGATCTTTCATTTTGAGCAGTAGGATGTGAAAAACAACACGGGTGATAAACTTGCTGACCGTTGACTTCTGTAAGATATCAGCTTCTTATTTCCCCTCCTCTTGTCACTTAATAATTGGGTCCAGTTTGGATTGTAAAATCATCAAGGCAACTGTAACTTTGAGCAACACGCTAATCCCAGTTAATGGTTTAACTACCAAACAGTGGAGCAGCATGCTTTAGTGATGCATTGCTTCCAGCTGTCCCATAGGCAGGCCTGATTCAGCGTTTTGTGTCCCCCCCATTTTTTCCAAACAAAAACACTAAACTCTGTTTAACAGTAAGAATTTCATAGCGATTGTCAGGCTTTCTTATGATAATTCAAAACTATCTGTCCATGGATCCAGTTGGTTTTCCAATCATAAAGAAATAATAAATTATCCTCTATACCAGAGAATTCAGAATTGCAGGCTGCCCATTCTTAATCTGTAACTGAAATGCTGAAATGAAGACAATTATCAGAAACACACCAACACAATGTATTAATGTTTCAGGTACGAGAACTTTCAGTATCGAAGTCCAGAATAAAATCCCATTCAGTCATGCTTCTACCTTAATTTTGTAGTTCTACACTAGATTTAAGAATGAAGTATTTTCCAGTTTTTCTAATATAGCATTAAATCTGAATGGAAGCACATAGCTAGAAGGTCATTCACTTATGTGTCCATGCTATGTGGTAAGTACATGTGTTTCCGGGGACTGAGAAGCTGTATTGTTTTTTTTCTCTCAAATGTATAAATAGACTGGGCTTCTCGACAGGCACTTCAGGTCACTTTGAAGACCTATGAAGTTAATTCTAATCATAATCAGCGTTACAGGTTTGACTGGCACTCAAATTGCAGATGTTTAAATTTTCCCTTAAGCGACCCCCTAAAAGAGAGAGACATCACGAGGAAAATGCTCTTGCCCAGAAAAAAAACTACTGAAATTACTCGGGCGTTAGAACTTAACATACAGCTTGCATTAATATTTGTCTTTTTATTTAAATTAGATAATTAAAATAAGATTGTGAGGGGTAAATATGCATATCTGAGTATTTGTAAAAGGTCATATATGGTGGTGCCTTTGATATCGCAAGGTCATATATTTTAATAAGCATGAATAATTTATCATAATTACTGCTGAAGTCACATTATTATCTAGACCAGGGGTCTCCAACTCCGGTTTTCTATCCTACTTGGCTTCTGATGAGCCACACCTGGCCCTGGTATTTACCTGACAACAGTTGTGGCTCATCAGAAGCCAGGTGGGATTCAAAATCCACTGGATAGTAGCTCTCCTGGACTGGAGTTGGAGACCCCTGATCTAGACATTTCCTAATTTTGAAAAATATTTGTTTTAATTTGGCAAGTTGAAGTAGACAGTCAAATCAAAGGATGCAATTTGCAGCATATGCAGTTGAAGTGTTTTTCAATTGCAAGATGGAACTTGAGTATCCCAGAAAATGGAGATTTTGTGAGCCATGGATTCCAGTATTTGTTTCATTTAATTTTTGTCTGTCAAATCTGGTGCACTCATCATTTAAAACAGTTTTAAATACTGGAAAAAGGAGCCAACACTTTGATACTATAAAGTTGGATCCATTTGCTGTCTGTGGCAAACATGGATGTCCTGACTCCTTGGTAATGGTCAAACAAACAGGAGAAAAGGTCTCGAACAGTGGGATTCAGGTGAGAATGAAACCGGTATGTTTAATCACTGGAGAACAAACTTGATGATCTCCGATTTACCTTGCAGAGGGACATTAGGAATTGCTCTGTCTCAGGGTTATGAACACATGGCTGACTGCTAGTACAGCAGCACACAGATGTATATCTTGATTCACAGTACAGCTCCCCTGATCTAGAATATTCAATGATGAAGTTTCGGCTGTTCTGCCAAGGGACGTTTCCCTGTGCTGCAAACACACATCTAGAGGAAACATTCATCGCTACTGGCACCTTCAGAAAAGTTAATCTTTTCCATCCCAAGTGCCACCAACAGATCTCATGTCCCACTAGGAGCACAGACAAGCTGCATCTGAATTACAATCCGGTTAAGGAAGTCTCAGTGTCGCATCCTGTGTCTGGGCCAGTTGGTCTCTTCCAGAAGCTGAATTGTAAGCAACTTGGGACAAGATCGATGCTGTGCTGGATACTGGAAATTGAAGGGAAGCTGCCAAATCATTTTGAGTCTGTGGACTAGGCTCTATTCCACCAGGTCTGAAGAAGAATATTCAGCAGTAATCACAGAATTTATTTTTTAAAAAGTGTACTGCTAACAATCTGGTTATTTTTCAACCAGCAATGGTGAATTACCAGAGACATTCAAAAACAAACTTGATTGTGTCTAATGCAACTTGTCTCTCTGATGACCTGAGTGAATCTTTCAGGGCACCCGTGCCACCTAAGGACACTGGCTTCTGTCTCCGAGAGGCATGAGGTCACAAAGCTGCTGGTCCAGATGGAGTTTCTTGATGCATTGTGAATGCCTGCATGGAGCCACTTACTGGTGTTTTTACAGGCATGTCTGAGGAAGGCCACAGTCCCCAGCTGTTTTAAAAGCACTGCAGCCATTTCAGTCCCAAATTTCGGACCCCAATAAATATTTGTGCCCAGTGGCCCCCTCACCCATTGCCATGAAGTGCTTTGAAAGACCAATGATGGGTCACAGAAGAGAGAGATCAGACAGTGTGGGTCCCCTTCATTTTGTGTGCTGCCATAACTGTCTGCAGAGGATCATTCTATTTTGATTGAATTGGATAATAGGCTGTCGTACATCGACGGTATGGTCTACCAAAAGTTGTCCAAGGGAGGCCAAGGTCCAAGGTTCAATGTGTGGTAAGCGAAGGCTAGCCCATCTGGTATAGTCCCACAGGGCAGCTACTCTTTCACATTATGTGGACAGCTGGGTGCCTGCATGTTTACCCGGTGCGGAGATGGCCCCAGGATGCACTATGAGAAGAAAGCGAGCTGACAAACATGGTGTGATGCTCTTGCCAATGTTGTACTTAGAAACGTTGGGTCTTGGCATTTATGTGGATGTTACTTTGACATGTATCTCTTTCCTTGGGCTGGGCGATATACCGATATATCACACATGCGCAATAACCACCAGGGGCTCTATTTTCCACCTGCGCAAAGCGCAATGCAAAGTGGTTTTGCTAATTTCATCGTGCTTTTGACCAATAAAGACTACGTCTAAAGTCAGTGAGACAGATATGCACTTCAAGTTCACTAATGGTATGTTGTTTAATTTCATTTATATACGTTTTATTTTAGAGTACAACTGGTCCTTTCATGTAATCATACTGTTCAATAAAAACCAAAAGGAAAAACTATATATCAAGTAAAGAATAAACCGTATCATTAAAAAAAACCTTTTGAGTTCATTGTCAGAATTAAGCATGTATTGTAATTGAAAGGACATTTAGGTAAGTCAGGTGGAACATTACAATACAGCCCTCAGAAGGTCGCAGCGTTCTTTGCGGCATGTTGTATGTAGCATCACATTGCCACGTGTGATGCTTGTCCGTTGGACATAAATGAGGACAAATTAGAGGACTTTAGAAGGTGTGATGCTGAACTGCATGTGCCGATGCCAACAAAGAAGAGTACGCTGGCAGCACGAGCAAGGAGGGATCAGATGGCAGAAGAGCTGAATCATCTGTATAGCCTGGTAAAGAATCTAAATTGTGAGAGTAGAAAAATAACAGCCCTATTAGCTTTTATTTTAACATTTTATAACACTTTAAAAACTGTTTTTAAACAAGCTTGTGTTTTGTCAAAACAAAGATCGCCCTTTTTTCTTTCACTTGAGACCCAAAATTAAAATGAAACATACAAGCATGATTAAATCCCTGTTCCTAGGCGCTGCTCTTGTTCTGCAGCGAGCGTCCCCGTCTTCTGATGTCATTAAGCCGTTTTTCGGCACTGCGCAGTGATATAATGATCCAGAAAAGGAGGACCCACACTACCTCGACCCACGCTTGCTTCACCTCGAAAGGCCTAAAATAATGAGGCATTTTATGATGCGCAAAATTGGTAATCAGTATAAATTAGGCATTTCTTTATGTTTAATAAATGTGTCAGACTTTAAACTGCAAAAAATACCGCCACACCACCGACGTCTATTTATCGTTTATCCACAAGATCTCCTCTTTTGAAAGTTGTTGTTGCTGCTGAGCTGTTCCTTTCTTCACCGTCACGTCAGTGCATATCTCACTGAAGTATACAAAACAGTATTATGGGGTGTACATCACTAAACGAATTTAAAGCCCCGCTAAGATTATACAGATTACTAACTTTTGGGTGTGACAAAATGGATGTCATTAATATTTCAGCTGTACTATTAATCTGTTTATCAAATTGTAGGCATGAATAAATGTCTGTATAGAACCGAAAAGCTGGCATCTTACAAAATATTATGACTGTCATCTGAAGCCCTGGTGGTTAATTCGCATGCGCGATATAATATCGATTTCATAATCGCCCAGCCATACCCTTACCTAAACATTGTCACAGACATTGTCTCATGATTACTTGATTATTAAAAAGCATCAATTTTAAAAATGTCCTTCTCCTCCTCCTCTGCAATATGGCAGAAGCAAGACAGGTGAGGGTCAAAATAAAGAGCAAAAGCAGCAGTTGTGTGGAAGCACTTCACAATAAAAGTGAGTGAAAATACAGTCACCTGTCGGTATTGCAAAGCAGAACTAAAATATCATCACAGCACAATTGCAACTGCAAATGCATCTTAGAAGACAGTTTCGACTGAATCCCCCAGTAATGCACGGTTAACCATAGATATACGCGATTTAGCCTCATGGAGTTATTTTCTACAATTCCTGTATATGAAAAATAATTGCTTCCAAAACAAAGATAGGCCGGTTGGCTATCCATATAATTCTACATAATACGGTATATAATCATATAATTTTGTGAACGAATTATGTTTTTCAGTAGGGTTGAATGATATTGGAAGAAGTTTACATTTTAAGTTTTCCGTGGTAGACTTTTCAGTAGTCAGTAGTAGTAGTCTTTTTTTTTTGCATTTATCCTTTTCACTAATTTTTGTACAGTTTCTCACAAATGCACCACACTGGACTATGAGTGAGTCCGACAGAAATGATGAGTGATTGTCTCAGAGAGTGCTTGCATAGCTCATGCAATGCAGAGGCAATAAACTTTAGACTGATTTTTTTTTATTATTGTTTTGCAGGACAATGTTGAAAAGGAACCGTAAAAATAGCTTCCTAAGTTGTGTTTCCAGTAACAAGTGTTAGCACAGCTTTTTATGGTTTGAACCCAGCAGACTTGTGGGGGACAGTCACGGGCCTTGTGATATGTCAGTTGAATATTCATGAAATCCCATGTCAATTTTAACATTGCACATCATGCAGGTCCGTTGAAGGCAGCACAGTGGCGCGATGGGTAGTATTTTTGCTGCACATAGCTTCTTTGTCTGTGCAGAGTTTGCATGTTTACCCTGTGTGGGTTTTTTTGGCAAGTTCTCCTCCACTTTCCTTCCATTATCCTAAATTAACTGCGTGAATGACTGAGTGTGCACCCTCCAATGGTTGCTTGGTTAATTAATTACTGCCTCTCGCCAGTTACAATGTATATACTATTGGGAGTTGCAAAAAATATCATTTTTTGATTAATTGCCTAATTCGTCTAATTCGATATCGATCTGTGGAATTTATGAATCGATCTTTTAGGCTAATGTGCATTTTTTTCCCCATTTTTCTAGGTTCATTTCCACAGTGGTTAAACATGAAACCGGATCATATTGCAGCAAAGATTTTGGTGCCTGTTAATAGAAATTTTCACCCTCTGGTGCTCAGGCAACAGAAGCATCACTACACCTTATTTGCCCTGATGTCAGCAGATGTCGGACATTAGCTAGTAGCTACCCTAAACACTAGGGGTGCAACCATTATTCGACATTGTTGACAATAAAAGTAGTCGCCGACGAATTTGATTGTCGATAATTGTCGCCAGACATATTTTTAACAGAGTGAGACGTTTTCCTTCCTTTCTACCTGTGTAATACTACCGCACGAATAGACTGGACCAATACACCACATCATCACATATTAAACGCTTTAAAGTCTGGGACACATGGATTAATGTTCTCCTCGGTGCTATGATGGATTTCCGTAAACTCAGTACACTAATGGTTAATGATGACATTTACGTAGATCCAAAGGAAAAAAAAAATGGGGAGGGGGCTGTATTTCTTTTGTTTAATTACGATTTAATTATTCTTCCTAAACTTCCTAAAAACTACAGCCTGCAAGCTATTTTCCGATGCGTGTTTAAGATGCCAAACTTCATAGTAAGGAGAAAATAATTCCCCAGCATTTAGTGCCCATCAGTCTCAAAGGCTTTTTAATGTCGCAAAACAAATACGAGATCTGCAAAACTGTGAATAGCACGGGCTTATTGTTGCCTGGCGTATCTAATAATGATAATAGGCTAGTAGTAGTATATTTTACACGGAATAGAACGTATTTATGTTTGGAAGCCTGGTGTGTCATGAAGTGTCACATGATAATTTCTTGTCATATAAGCGGAAATGCACATAAAATACGTACGCATTTGCACTCACAGCAAAGAATTGCCTCGTATCACTTTTTAAAGGTGAACGCGTACTTGCGTACCAGTTGCATGCAGCCCTGATTATAACAAAGATTGTATCTGAAATTTGGATCGGTATCGGCGCCGATCCAGACCTATTTGACGGATTGGGTATCGGCCATGTGTGACCAATCCTCGTCCTATACTTACTTATTTAGTTTTTGGCAGTCTCTAAAAAGATGGCTCCTATTTCGTGTTAAATCTATTTGAACAATCAATCGCACGACTGCTCTTTCCCATTGTGCATGTTTTTTTTTTTAACAGCATTAAAATCGAACAATAACCTCATGCTAAATGTAAAAGCTGGTAGCTAAATAGGAGCCATTGTATAATTATGCAATTTATAACCTGATTAGTTGACTAATCGTTTTAATAGTCGATGACTAGTCGATTATCAAAATAATCGTTAGTTGCAGCCCTACTAAACACAGTTAAAATGCCAAAAGCTAAGCACACAAGTTATATACTTAACACAAAAAACATGCATAACCGTTTAATAGATTAGCCGGATGTACTGGTGCCACCCCTTGAAGCAGAAATGACAAGCTAGTTTGTTTTGTCACATATCTTTAACTTAGTCCTACTGAAATATGGCCCGTGAGTCCTTTCCAATTTTTATTTCCAAGAGACAGGTTGGTTTTGGTTTTAAGAAACGATACTTGTATGTTCCTCAAAAAATGGTATACAAGCCTTTTGCCTTTTCTCTAGTGGTTTTCACAGTTTGTTTGGTAAATACCAGGAACATGTGTGGCTCATCAGAAACCAGGAAAGATGGATAATCTGCTGGACCATAGCTCTCCAGGACCGGAGTTGGAGACCCCTGATTTAGAGATTTTTAAACATCTCTTCAAATATAGAAACCCTCAATATGGTATTTATCTCATTCCCATTGAACTGATATTGAATTGGAATTTATTTGAATTGTTAGCTTGTTAATTCAAATCAGAGCATGTGAGCAGAGTAGAGCAGTGAGAATTTCCGCTCCTTGCTCATGAGACTGTTGGCTCTGCTGCTCCTCCGCTCTAATTCGCACTAAGACGTTCCGCTCAATACCGATCCTCGCTTTATTAAAATTTCCTCTTGCCCCTGTCAAATCGTTCCACGCTCGCACCAATTTAAAAGAGGGACAAATACAGGTCGTCGTCGACTTACGACCATGATTGGTTACGACTGACTGGTCGTAACCCGATTTGGTCGTAAGTCGCATATGTATAGCCTACTTTACAGTAATGTATTGTTATAAAAATCTTTAAGTCATACCTTATCACAATTTTCTTTGTTCACTGTATTGTTATACATCATACTTTTCTCTGTTCATTATTGTTATACATCATGATTTTCTTGGTTCATTATAGTTATACTGTTACTGTACTACATCTTAACTTTCTTTGTTCATTATTGTGATAGTGTACCATATCCATTGTATCACCAACATCTAAGTACTGTACAGTACTGTGTACTAATAAAAATTCAACCTTTTTTTAGTTCATTTTTCGTCCTTTTTACATATTTTTCGTTAGACATTATTGTATTTTTCTTATTTTTATGTTTTTTTTTTTATTTTTACATTCGTCAGGTTTAAGTAAAACACTGCATTACCAGTACAACTGGTTTAATATTTGCAAAACAAACTATCGCACGCCCAGCTGGGCAACATTTGCGCTGCCAGACATACGAGCTGCGATCATGGTCGTAAAGTCAATTGGTCGTAAATTGGATAAGTCGTAAGTCGACGAGGACCTGTAATCTGCATGTCAAACAAATGTCACCTTAAACTGAAGCCTTATATCTAGGCCTGTTGCAATAAACGATAAATCAATTAATTGCACGATAAATTATCGTCCTCATTTTAATTTTCTGGCCGTGACAATTTTCTTTTGCATACTTGTTTGCTTTTCTTGTGTCTCTCTCTGCCAAATGGGAATATTTGCTGTTTTTAGCAAACCGGCTCATTTGGCTAAGCTCTCACAAAGAAGAGCCAGCTCTTTTAAAAAAAAAAAAAAAAAACGCCCCACTCTTCCTGATGCTGATTAGCGTGACCTGATTTGAGCTTGTTAAAAATAAGACGCTATCCAGTGGGCAGGCTTTTTCAGAAGACAACGTGTTCCGGCCACAGTCATCCTTAATGTTTAGGCAGCTCAAAAACCCAGACAATTCTATAAAGATTAATAAAACTGCTCTTGAACAGGAGCTGGCTCCCATCGTTCACTAAAAACAGTCGGCTCAAAGAGCAGTCTCGTTCGCGGACGACATCACTAGTAATGAGGCGTGAACAGTTTTTTTAGCTTCTGAAACACAAGTTTATCCTTTCTTGTGGTCATAGTTACTCAAACCGGAAGCAAGTGAGCTGTATTTCGCACTGGCGGATATGACGTCACTGCGACGTTATTGTTTATCGCAGTAATTCCTGGGGCAATTTATCGTCCAGCAGGCCTACTTATATCATACACATATTTATATAGGCTTAAACATAAAGGAATCAGTGGGCTTAATAGCCTAAAGAATATACAGGCTAAGCATCCACGTTTTAAATTGCTCAAGTTTTTCTGTTGATGCTGCTGCTGCGTTTTGCTATAAAAAAATTTCACTTCGTGAAATTTTAAAAAATTCTATTAGACCTACTTTGAATGACAACTAATTTATTCAATTACCAATATTTACTTTACAGGCTTTTATACTTTATAGACTTGATATGCTACAACCATATAAAGCTTGCTTACGCTTTGCTCTGGTGATTCCAAAGTGAATCTTTACTACTCATTGAAACAGTTTCACCACATTGTTGTTCTTGCTCTACATTATTGTCATATGTATACGTTTGATAAGAATAGTACACTTGTGTGACTTATCAGTTTCCTTTGTGAAATACTTTGCAAATTCCATCTCGGCCAATTTGTGTAACAGTCTTTAACTAACTGTACAGATGAATTCTGGGTAGGTTTGGGCACGCCTCAGAATTGTAGTGTGAGCGGTATCGGAGCGAAATTGGAGCGAGACAGAGCGACCGCTCCAGTCTTAATTAAAAAAACGCTCTGCTCTCTGAGCAAATTCTGCCCGCTCTGCTCCTCGCTTACATGCTCTGATTTAAATCAAATCAAGGCATCTGTATCAGCACCTAGCCCTATGTGTTATATTATATTGTATTGTATGACTGAAGTAGATCATCAGATTAATCGGTGGGTTACTGGATTATTGATTATGATTGCCCTAGAATGCTTTGAGGAGCAGGAAATAGTTCAAGGTGTTGACTTAGCCTCGGTATTCCACAGATATCAATCCAGTCGAGCATCTCTAGGATGGGCTGGACAAAAGTCTAATCCATGAAGGCTCCACCTCACATGCTATATCGGGCAGGTGGTTTTAATGCTAAGGCTGGTCTGTGTACATGATGTTCAGGAGTCGACTAGCCTGACATTTCAGTGAATGCCCAGTCAGAAGTGCACTACAAAATGTACAAAAATATAAAAAAAATGTTGTTCTTGTGTCACATGGTAAACACTCGGTTCATAGATAGTTTATTGGGCTGTGTAGCTAACCAAAGTTTGTGGCATGGTTATTGAGGAAAATTGTGATTGAGACATTGATTGCGTGGACATGGGTTGCATTTGTGAAATCCAACTTGGCTAATCTACTGCAATTTGCAAATTTCATAAAGATACCATTTGTACAACAGGTGGCAATACTGTTTTTAAGTACTGGAAATACTAGCGCCACAAACACGCAGAATGTCTGGTTATGGGTATTTGTGCAGGCATGTCCTGCTCAACCGCAGTGTCTTCCACACCTAAACATTTTATTTATTTTTTACCCATTATTTGCTTGTATTTCATGTAAACAGAGCTCAGAAGTGCGGAGTTATTGACCAAAGGTGATAATCCCCTCCCCCAAACACACACACACACACACACACACACACACACACTGATTATTATAATGCCACAAATTGTGCTTCATGTGAGGGTAGACCTTACTGGTTAAATGGTAAAATGGTTGATTTAAGAAGAAAAAAAAATGTGATCTGTGTTGTGGATCATGATAAGCAGAATTTGTGATATGACATTTTGGCCATATTACCCACCCCTAGAGCATACATTTTAAAATTTGCAGATGTAAAAAAAAAAAAAAAAACAAAACAATATCAAGCCTCCACATTTAATAAGTCATAACCTAGAAACAACCAAAATGAATTTGAGTAGCCTTACAAAACAATAATTATAAGAATAACAAACTCTTAAAGCTATACAGCATTCCCTCTAAATTAGGGTTAGTTATAAAAATAGTTTACTTGTAGATGTTATCTTCCAAATCAGCTTTTTCAACTGTGCACAGCTGCATTATTCAGTGCCAAAATGTCTTTGCATTTTCTTTTAAGGGGTGTTTCTTTTGGCAGTGTTTATTCGGTGACCTTTGTTGGTTAGCTGCATGCTGGGAACAAATAGCAAACTGTTGGCTTAATAGGTCTACTTCAACATTATTACTTAGCAACAGGGATTTTATAGATCTCTGACCTATCTCAGAAATAAAGGAAATTCTTTACAATCTATCTGCTTTATCTGTTTGCCTCAAGTGCATTTGAGATGCACTCACCTAAAGGATTATTAGGAATACCATACTAATACGGTGTTTGACCCCCTTTCGCCTTCCGAACTGCCTTAATTTTACGTGGCATTGATTCAACAAGGTGCTGAAAGCATTCTTTAGAAATGTTGGCCCATATTGAT
>JABFEA020000119.1:19499456-19520854 GCA_019775915.2 Cyphomyrus plagiostoma | reverse complement strand
CATTGAAGCAACTGCCATGTGATTGGTTGATTAGATAATTGCATTAATGAGAAATTGAACAGGTGTTCCTAATAATCATTTAGGTAAGTGTATATTCAGCATTTTCTTGGTACTTTATATATTTGGCTTTGTTAGAAATGCCTTGTCTTCATTTTATACTCTAATTCCACATGGTAGAATGGAACGTAGCAGTGCAGCATGATTTCAGATTGAAGAGAGTAGTAGCTAGAATTACGATGGATTCTGTTGACAATTTTTCTAAAGTTTGTTATATTACAATCTGTGGAAATTGTGACAAACCTTGTTAATGTTGACTAGAAATTACCACTGGTAATACCTTCCCATCCCTTTTAACCAATATTTTGTCCTGTTGAAATATTTGTCAGGGAACATTGAAAATTGGCACCTCTGCAAAACTGGATCTACCATCCTGTATTGAACAGAGAAAGACACACAGTCGGTCTGTGTATTTCTCATTAGTTAAAGTAGAATTCAGTCTTAACCATTTTAGGTGCCTTCAGTAAAGGTGTAAAATATTCAGTGTTTGTGTCACTGATGTCCTTTCTGTGTGTAGGAATGTAAGCAGTATTGCCTTTACAACTTATGTTAGTTTTTGTGCTTAATTATGTAGACCGTAATGGTTAATCACTTCGTTTTACACAATGCTTCTGAAGTAGAAGACGGATTGCAGTGAATGACGGCCCAACCAGTGAAAGTCAGTAGATATAACTATTTTTTTCTTTTTATGCCAGCTGTTGTGTACCCTTTGGTAGTAATCCCAGAGGAAGTGACTTATAATTACCTGTCTGCAGCATAGGATTCCCTTGTTCCTTGAAATGATATTTTGTCTTAAATAAACAATCTTGTATGTAATTTAGAGGTTATTTCAGACAGAGGTAAAATTTTACAGTTTACAAAGTCAATTGAAATCTGAATATGCTGCCTTTTATGAAAACACTACATCTTAAGAGCAAATAATAAAACATTGTCAATGGTTAGAAAAAAAAACAATAGATAGAAATCTGTGGTGCATTTCATACGTTAATACATAACCATGTTATGGCAGCGTTATGGTTTAATATGCAAAGTGCATTTGGTCCCACCCAAGATTTATCCTCCCTGCTGTGGTAGATCATTTTTCCACAGCTTGTTTTTCCCATTTAAACTCCTTTCCTTTCATTTACAGTGCTGTTTACAATGTAGGAAATCTTTCTAACTTTGCAATTAACTTGACATGACGATACATTTTATGTATGCTTTTAATGTGGTCCTGATTACTTGCAAATGTTTAAAGTTTTAATACTCATTGTGATTCTTATGTTTTTGGACTAGTAGATGAACTCCCAATAAGAGTTAAACCCAGCTGATCAACTGTTAATTTTCCATTTTATTTGGAGGCTACTGGGTCTGCTTCTTTTTAAAAAATACCTGCATGTATCTTCATTCTGAAGCTGCCAAATTGATGGCAATTTCTAAATGTAAATCCTCTTGGATAATTGTTTCTTTTTTTTTTTGATATGCATGTCGTCATAATTCAGAAACATTTCAGTAGACTTGTCATATTGACACCTAGGTAAACAGACTTCTAGACTGTTTTGCTTATATGTAATGTCTTTCTCTTCAGGAAAAAAAAACTAGGTTAAAAAAATCCATGTGAATTTACACATCAAATCCTGCCACACTCTGGCTGTTTCTCTGCTGTTTCCTAAATAGAGTCTGTGCTCATGTATAGAGGCTCTTCTACTTATGAACGAGTTACATTCTGAACGGCCGTATGTCTGAAAGTTTGTAAGTAAAGGAGTGTCTGTTCTAATAAAAGACTAAAAGCCATGTAGTGTTAAAAACAATAAAACATTTCTGAAACTGCTGAATTCATTATATTCCCTCAGGACACACTCATAATTCAGCTTAGGCTTTTTATGGTGCTCTTACCAACATGGTTGTCTAAAAGTGCTTAAATGTTGAGCAGCCGCAGCATAAATGGACCATGAGAGCATCTCTGGTTGTCATGGTTGACATACGACATTATTGGGCATGATGTTGAGGGTTGGGGTACAACTAAGTGTAATTTTCTGGCTGAGAGGATCTGCTTACTTGTCAGTGTGCTCCCTTTTCACAGCTTGCACAATGAAGAAAGAAATCTGCAGCGGATCAGAGAACGAGAGCGTAGGAATCAGGAGGTGCAGCCAGAGAAGGAGCCTTACCTGGAGAACACACCTCTCTTTGGGGAGCCTTATAAGGTAAAGCCAGGCTTGTCTGCATCGTGAAAGGCCTTTGTGAACTTCGTTATCCTCTGATCGGATGGCAAGAGCAAGTGCTTTCCTGCCTAGATCTCTGCTGATGGTTTCCTGTGTTTTATCAAACTGTTCCTTGTTTTTGTTTTTTTTTTGTGAGCATAACTGCTGCTCATTCCTTGCAGCATGTTAAAAGAATTGTCAAACTCGATTATTTTTTTTATCAATAAGCTGATTCTTGTCAAAGCTACAGTTTACTTTCTTAGGATAAATAATAAAATTTTTCTCTGGAACATAATTGCCAAAAGTAATTTGTTTAATATCATTATAATATTATAATTATAATTTAATATATTTTTTATGTTTGTATATATTTTTCTGGGTGTTACGTTCGCATGCCATTTTGCTTTGGGTCTTGCTGACTTGTAGCCATATTTGCATACGAATCATAAAACTTGCTTTGTAATGATGATGGAGATTCAAAATGGTGGCATAGAAGAGATGGTTGGGAATTCTTCTATTATTAGATTAAGTATTGTTGCTAAACCTGGTATCTGATTAGTGTCATGGTTACATGGGCATATCTACCAGGAATATGTTTATTTGTAAAAGGAATAAGCCAGTACTTCTTACCTTTTGCTCATAAATATGGTTCTGTTTTGTATAATTTCAGAGTCAGATGAACATCTTGTTGTGTATAGAGACCTGTCTGGCTTTAATTAGTCCTTATGGAGCCCCTGTCAAAGAGCCTACCCAGGGGACTCCCAGATCCTGGTGCCTAAGCACCTCACCCTTTAGCACTCCAGTCAGAACCTCTAATTAGCTGCATTTCCCTAATAACAGGCTGTCAGCAATTAGACTCACTGGAAAACTGGGAATAGCTAAAAATAGCATGTATTTTTGCCTTTGTTTTATATGTAGATATGTAATCAACCAGAGAATTGGAGCTTAGTGGAATGCATGTATTTATATTTTTTGTGGTCAACAAAACTGAAATGGCTTTTTCATCATATTTTACAAACTGACAAATTTATAAAGCTGTTCCTGAGCTTGCATAGCCTTTGGCAGTAGTTAAATATTTACAAATATCTAGTAATCTTGACTGATAAATGGTTAAAATGTGGGAGTTATGTGCACAAAAACAGCTTGCTGGTTTTCGAGGTCAGAGGAGAATGACAAAAATAACTGCTCTTTCCATCCGTGGTGCACACAACTAGACTTGGGAGGTATGAAACTTTATTGTTTATTAACGTATGAAACTTTACACAGCCGCATTTTTCATACCACAATATATAACTTTTCAAAAGCAAAGCTGTGAATTCATAAAAATTGCTCCTGCATAATAAAGTTCGACATACGACACATTTTAATATGCCCCCTCCCCCCCACTTGGCTAATTTTGTAGATTTATAAATACTGTGGTACACCCAAAAATACTTGGTATGCTGCCACCCAAGCCTGCTCCGAATGCACGGCTTGTCTTCCCTTGAACTAATTCTGGAGATAAAATGGGACCCTACCTGGTAGGACATGCAAGTACCTAATAAAGTAAACTTTTGATTTTAACAAAATGAATGAAGATGGCTGTAACATTACTGAAGGTAACTCCATGTGAAAATACATTTTCTGTGCAATATGCAGAGCCACTGATGTGCTGTAGGTCCTATTGTGTGGTTGCAGATCTGCCCTAGGTCACTTTGGCCAGGTGTTAATCAATTTACATTAGGTTAATTTTAAATTCTGATTTTGTGTAGCTTGCATACTGAAGTTATCACGAATAAATCACCTACCTGATTGGTTAAGGTATAGAACACGTTTCCAAAATTACCGCGTTCTCCCACAGTCCAAAGATGTGCGCTACAACTCGGTGGTCTCACTAACTTGCTCATGCTACATGATTGGATGTGCGTGTGTGTGCCCTGTGATGGACTGGCATCCCATCCAGTGTCTATTCCAACCTTATACCCTCTGCTGTCTGGGATAGTGTCCAGGCCCCCTGAGATACTGATTAGAAAAGATTTTGGAATATGGGTGGTTCTGTGTAGTTGTCTATATTGTAGCCAGCTGTACGATCCTGATTCAGTTTCACGTTTGAGAGTCTCCCATCATGCACAGAACGCTCCATTTAGCTTTAGCAAAACAGTTGTTTGCCACATTTGAAACACAAATCTGCACGGCACTAACTCTTTTCAATACTGTAAAGCAAAATCCTGAACAACTGGAATATTGAGGTTGGCAGTAAGCTCTGTTTATGATGGGCTTGTTTCCCCTGTTAGTTGTTCTGTACTGCCTCTAGTAAGTGAGGCTGTACTGCCTCTAGTAAGTGAGGCTGTACTGCCTCTAGTAAGCGAGGCCTTCATGCTTGATATGTCAGTAGAGCTGTTGGTAGAGGCAGCCTTTACACTTTGCAATTATAGTCTGCTTTTATGCATTCCGAGAAGCCTTCAGTATCATGTAAAATCTTATTTACAGTTTTGTTTGACAAGATTACTAGCTAGGCATGTTCTTCTGCAGGCAAGCGTTAATAATATGACTTGGCTTAAGGAGGACATCTGACTATCTGATTCTTTGCTACCTTGGTCCTAATTTCTTTATCAAAAGCTCTACTGTACTGCAGCTGTGTATCATGCGTCGTAGAAAACTGATATCGTGTAGTGAATAAGCAAAAAACTAAAGAAAATCTGTATTGCATAACTGATGTTTGATATGTTTGTGCAGTAAAATACCAGTCACTGCTCTTGGCAAACCTATAGACTATACTGAAATAGTCAATGATTTTTCATGTTTAGCACGTTCTTACCTGGCCGTGTGGTCTGCATAAGTCTGTGTTATTAGGTCATGCTGAAGAGGCCCTCAGTTTTCGCCTTCTAGTCCAGTGGAAGGGTTTTTTTCTTTCTACTCTTTTGTGTTCTGTCTTTCTGTTTGTGCAGTTTGTTTCTGCCTCTATGTTTGAGATGCTTTCAGTTACCTGTTGAAGGGTTCTTTTTAAAATGTAAGAGAATTTTGGTCAATGTCTTAAATGTCTACAACACAAATTTGTGCATCACTGCACACGCTCAAGTTAACTGTTTACCTAAGGATACATAAAATCTACAAATAAGATCTTTTGGTGCTAGTGAATAAAATGCCTGTATCTGATGTTCATTTGACTTTTGTGCTCCTTGGAATTGCATACGTTGGAATGTTTTATAGGCTTTATTTTATTTAGTTTATTGATATGTTTGTCAGATGTGTTTTGTTTTAATTTGTAATAGGCATAAAACCATCTCAAACCCTCTGAATATGTATGAGATTTGTATATGCCTTTTTCACTAAACAAACTTTTGTAGAGTTCTCCAATTGGATTTCTCCAATATTTAAATGGCAGGTATATGACAGCTTCTCCTGTTTTAAATTCTTCTTGTTTCCAGACCAAAAAAGGAGATGAGCTGTCCAGCCGCATTCAGAGGATGCTTGGTAATTATGAAGACGTGAGGGAACTTGTGGGGAGCGACTCTCAACTGAATGTATTGAATCCATCAAAAGGCCTTCAGACCCCAGCTTCGTGCAACCCTTCCAGCAACATGGGCAAAACACAACCTCCCCCAAATCCTCAGTCTAGGGTCTCCCAAGCTGAGACACCAAGCAGAAGCACTTCCAAGCCTCATAAGACACTTTCCGCCCTAGAGTACAGCCATCTTAATTCCAGCTGCAGTTCATTGTCCCAGGTTCCTAGGCAAAGCAGCCCTGACCCCCTCCTCAGTGGGGGGTGGTCGGGGCTCCAAGAATATGCCAGCCTCCCAGCTGCACTGCCTGGCCTGTCCCCTCCCGCAGAACCCTTGTCTCCATTGCATTCCAGTGGTGCAAGTGATTCTGAGTCCCAGGATACCGATGGAAAGGACTCGCCGCCTGCCAACCCAGTGACTGTGAGACAGTGCAGGTATCCCAGCTGTAAGGAAGAATCCAACCTCGAGACGCTAAAGGACGTTCCCTCTCAGTTCATTGAGGCAGCATCACTTCCAACCCAAACCTTCCCTCCACCCTTACCCTCCAAGCCAAATCTTGTCATGCCCCAGAAGCCGACGGCCTACGTCAGACCCATGGATGGACAGGATCAAGTGCCCTTTGAGTCTCCAGATCTCAAGCCTTCTCCAGAGGGCTTCCACAGACAGTCTTATGACAACCTGCCTGACCTAAAGACGAACACAAAAGCTGGCTTCCCAAAGCTGAAAATCTCTCCACATTCAGAAGAGGTAGGCATATTGTTTCTTTATTTTTGAACTGCTTGTGGCAGACTGTAGATGTATACACTTTTGAAAACTGGCTACTGTAGGGCAAATGACCCATCGATCAAACTTCTGTACCACCAGTGGAAGGTCATGGTGTAAGGACAAACCAGTCATTAAATGCGAAATGGGATTTGAAGTCAGTGACAGCTTGCAAGCAGTATTTACACAGCTTGCACACACATGGATTGATCATGGTTGGTTACAGTGTGTTTTTACTTTTACATTGCATTGGTCATACAAGGTATAGCAAGGCCAGAATGTCAATATGTCATAGGACATGTGGTCCTTCAATTTCAGGAACCTGGTAGCATATGCAATTCCTGCCCCCCCTCCCCCATACACACACGCACACACACGCACACACGTGCCCGCGCACACACACACACAGCATTTTAACCCCAGTCCTACTGTGAGGCTCTCTTATTAATTATTGAATCCCTGGGCCAGCCTCTGACACAGGCCTACAGGTCAAAACATGAATTGTGTAGATACAATATAGAGTGTATTTCATAATGTCATTCTTCTAAATAATGAGTTTACCATTGTTGGTTCAATTATTCAAACTATATTCACTAAACTGAATATTGGCAGCATTGTTGAGTGACACCCTCACTGTAATGAAACTGACAATTTGACAGGTAGAAATGGTGAAAATCAGACTTTAGCAAATTATTCAGTAGCATTTGTGAAAATCTGTTGTGTAACAATAGATTTCTAATAACCATGCTGTTATATCAAGAATCCTTTATCTTACCTTCGCATGAGACTTGGAAAAACCTTACAGAAGATACTAGCCTCCAAATAGGGGTGTAATTATCAATTAATTCTCTTAATTGTTGTCAGCACATTCGACTCATAAAGGAAGTCTGCTAAAGCTGATAACATATTTCAAAGGTTACAAATTTTTTTTCCCCTGAATGACTTCATAGGTTGTAACAATGCAGTATTGCCATTAAATATTTTAATCAAGGAAAAATATGACAATTATATTGCCTCTATACTTCTTATACTGGCATGAAGTAATATTGTTACTCCTTGGTTTAACAATACAACCTTTTTTCGGTCTGTTAAAGACTGGCCATTGGACCCAGTTGTGTTTTTTGAAAACCTTCATAGTTATTTCCGCTGTTTGTGAGTAGCTTCTCAAAGAAAACAAATAAGGTATTATTGCTAAGAGTTTAACAGAGAGAGAGAAAATGTGGGGACTTGTCATCTCAGCAGTCACACTATTCATTATTCAGTGAAAGAGCAAAGGGGTTTTTTCCTGAGCCCAGCTTAGACATTTACTTCGAACAGTCATGAACTTTAATTATTACACTTATAATATTAAAGGAATGCGTATGAACCTTATCAGTAAACTCCAGAATATGTTCATTGTAAGAATGAAGAGTTCCCAAGTTTTGAATGCTTACATTTCTAATATTAGTCTTATTCTTATTATATACTATAATATTCTAATATTAAAAACTACTGTATTTAGTCTTCGCTATTGTTAGCCTTCCTTTATTTTTTGCATTCTTAGCTGATACTTTTATCCAAAGCCATGTCTTCAAAATCACTTGAATCCTCAACACTGCAAAATAAAACATTTTTGGTTGCTTCTCAACCTGCTGCTTTTTCCTTGCCATCTGCTTCAGTATTTCTACAAACCCTGTAGTAGATGTTTGTGGATGTGGAAATAATATTCATACTCTCATCCACACTCTGCCAGAATTATTTTGATCGCCTGCCTTTATGTGTGATGTACATGTAATCTTTATACTTGGGGGATTCTTGATCTTTTGCTTTAAGGTATCCCCCAAAATATGTTCCTAGAACGGACAGAATTAAGCACAACTTGGCATGTCAAACACCTGCTGCCAAGACCAAACTAGTTATTTTAAATTCAGTTAAGTTAAATGATTTTTATATTTAGTATTGAGCTTGTAAGGTTCTAGTAATATGAAAAACAGCTGTTAATTTACAGCTGTCTAAATTTCTCAGTCTGGTTTTGATTAAAATCAGTTTGTCTCTCAAAACAGTCACTTGAGACTCCTGAAGCGGTAATGTTTATAATTTTTAGGTCATTTTGGTTTTTAGCGTAGTGTCCAAAAATTAAGTATTTAAGCGATAACTTAAGCCAGCTTAATGCTTACTGGTAGCTGTCTCTGACTGGTGAAATTGTCATTGTGGGCCCAAGCCCAGCATCTGCACGTCAGTGAATGTGCTGCTTATTGTTCACAGTCCTGGCACACGTGTAATCCACAACAGAAACTCAATAGATGGGCATTTTCCCTGAGAGCTGCCTGATCCTGCACAGGATTGCTATACAGTGACTCACGCCCCCTTTATCTCTATCTCTGATTTACTGCAGTCGACACCCATGTTAGGAATCTTCACTATGCATAAATGTTTTGCTTGTAATGTTGGATTCCAATGTGCCTCATAATATATAGTGGTGATGAAGTTAGCACCCTTACGTTTGCTTTCTTCCATATCTTAGTGCATAGATCATTCATTTTATTAATTTGAATAATTTTCCAGAACCTCTAAAGTAATGTTTTACTATTTAGCGTACTGCAGTATAAGGCTGAAATAGAACATTTATTTATTTATTTATTTATTTATTTACAAGGGGAAAAAAATGCTAAGTTCCTTCAATGGGAAATTTGTATAAAAAGGTAGTAATTATTAATATTTGAGTAACAGTATTAAAAATAAATGTGCACAATAACTGTTTTTTTTTAGTGTGATCAAAAAGAGTGTCACTTAATATGATTTACAGAATCACACATGGTGCAATCGATGCCCTTGAAGTGAATACGTAAAACCATAATTAGCATCATGACTGTGTTTATGGATTTGGTGGCTAGAACTACATTAGCTAAAGTTTCATTACTGCCATCTACTGGCTTTTCAGCTAATTGCAGGCTAATAGTCAGAGGCTCACCTCTGTCTTATAACAGCAGTCCTTTTTTCTGTTTCTGTAATACAGGAGGGATTTAAGAACTGCCTGCTCCTTTTGGTCTTTGCAATTACACAAAACATGTCTGAAATGTGGAAAATGCATAATGTGCATTGCATTAGCTTGGAGAAAAAAACTGCTTCAGGTGAAAATTCTTGGTGCACTACCTATCTTACTCTCCGCTAGGCTTCCCGGCTTTTAGTATTAAATTATTAAAGTCTCCCATGAACAAGCAGAGTCCCCTAATAGCATTATTCCTAGCATCTTCCGTGGTCTGCTTCAGTAGGCCACCTTCAGCAAAATACCTGCGCTGTCCTGTAGGTGTTGCAGAGCTGAATGCTATCAGGGTCTCTTCAAAGGCAGCCTTGATTGCAAGCTTGACTTTAGATGAACAGTAATGCAAAGTACATGTTTGGTATTGTCTTTGTTCCTGCTAGTTCCTGCTAACATGTCTTTCTTTGCCACAGTGGATACATTCTCTCTGAAATATGTTTCTGCATTTATCCTCAATAACTCCTTAAGCTCACATATAGTTTTAATTGCCTCCCCTTTAGACCTCAAATGATGTGCACTGTGTTGAAGATATCCTTAGGGTAAGTGTGCTGTATTATCATTCATCAAATTCTGATTATTTACCTAGGTTATTCTTTATGATTTTAAAGAGTGTTTTGTAATGAGTTCTTTGAATTATTCAAATAAGTTGGTACTTTTGACTTTGAATGGCACAGGCTTGTGTTCTTGCACTTTGATTTTAAATTGGTTGTTCCTAGGAAATGACCCACACATGGCCTCCACCACTTACTGCTATTCATACGCCTAGCATGCCCGAACCTCCCAAATTCCCTCTGGCCAAGGTGAGACTGCTTCTCCATTTATCACGACACCCAGCTCGATGGAAGGATGGATGAGTTCCTACTTGGGTTCTTTTACATGTATGCCACATAAAGATCCATTTCCCTTAAATCAAATTACCATGTGGATGATTTTCATTTTCAGTGTTGTTTTTGTTATAAAAATATCCCATAATGCATCTGAAATGTTTATATTGTTGTTCCCATGATATACAGTGTATTATGCAGAAGTGAAGAACATTCTAAACATTTTATCCTTTGATTAATAGGGATACTGCTCAAAACAAGAAAGTATGTTAACAGAGTTGATAATGAAATAGTTATTTGTTTTTAATTCAATGCATCACACTTATTTGGATCCAGTTTGTCACACCTTTGAATCACATTTGAATACATACAGAACTTTGAACTTTTCCTGTTTTGCTTTGCTAACCTCAGTCTTGAAAGATTTGTTTTAGCCTGACTTTGACCAAACACTGGACTAATTTCAGTAACTTTTTTCTTTGATATAATCCGTCAGGTTATCACAGTCAGATGTGCAGTGTGCTGAAAAATCCTTCACATCAGTTATCCACGATGAGAGCTGAGAAACTTTTATAGACAATTTTAACATTCAAACAAGTACATTCACCCACTTATTCAGTATTAGAGAAAGTCTATAGATCGTGCATCCATTTTGTTACATTTTCCCAGTTACGATAATTCTTAAAAGGTAACCCATAACGAAACATTGCTTTGTCCTTGATGTTTATATAACATACTGAATGTCCAAGATACAGCTTACAAAAGCCAACATTAAATTATTTCTCTTCCCTGTGCAGGAATCACAAAATGTCAACTGCGGGATTTCAGGACAAAGTAAGTGACATTTCTGTATATAAGGCTTTGTTTCGTAATTATATTGCTTTGCAGGGAACCGTGCTGGGAGAGAACTTCTACAAAAGTCCTCTGAAGGGAAAGATTACTGGGTAATAATAGCCGTTCGCCGGCTCTGTCACCACAGAGCAGCCGGAGCAGTGGTGTCAGTTCTTGTTGCGTTTCAGCAGAGAGGGAGGACACACCACCCCACTTGTGGGCTTTTAACATCAAAGGAAATTGTGTTTCAAAGTTAACTGCAGTTGAATGTTAGAGAACCTGAAACCCTGTAACCTTCTAGCCCTCAGGGTAAAGTTTTTGTTAATCTGCCCCACATTGTGTCTGCTGTGGATGGGTACTGTACTGACTGAAGTACGAACATAAAATTTGTCATTTTCAAGCAGTTGTTTCTTTAAGATACACTGCCTTTAGCTCATTGTCAGCCCAGTTTAACCAGCATACCCCCCCCCTTTCAGAAGATCAATATGAATCTGCAAAAGCACTCTGTCATCAGGGATCTTCGTAAGTATAACATTCTTCATTTTTGCAAAACGTGTTTCACTTCTATATAATTTCTGTCCTGTTCAGGTAAAAAGCAACACGATAGACCATACTAATCATATGGGACAGTTCAGTGAAAGTACTCATTAGGATTTGAGTGTGGTCTATTGTCCATATGTAATGTCCATATATCATTATCTGGTATCTTGTAGAGAGATATAAAAATTTATAGTTTGTAGCTGTTTATTGCTTTTATCAGCTATGTAGGGCTGTACTGCTGGAAGAAGGAAATGGAGTGTGAATGAAGAGCCTACTTGCTCACTATTGATGTTCCACTCTATTCTCATTGGCTGATCTTTGATGTTTGCTTAATGGTGATCTTAAAATCAGCCTGG
The DNA here is from genome assembly GCA_019775915.2 of Cyphomyrus plagiostoma. Classification (NCBI taxonomy): domain Eukaryota; kingdom Metazoa; phylum Chordata; class Actinopteri; order Osteoglossiformes; family Mormyridae; genus Cyphomyrus; species Cyphomyrus plagiostoma. The sequence continues at coordinate 19,508,806 of JABFEA020000119.1, read as the reverse complement.
CATTTTTAACCGGGTATGTCTTAATATTATTTTTTGCAAAACAAGGTATAACAGTCCTTCATTCTGTGTGCGCTTAGCAGGTTGTAAATTCGCTCTACTTTGAATAGCGCCAATGCATAATTTTATCCAGATCCTCAGAACTGTGAAGTACCAGAAATGAAATTGCAGCATCATAGTTTTATATCTTTTATTATCATTAGTGTGCATTTGTGCCAGTTTTCCAGTATGTTCTTTGATTCACTATGCATACAGGATTGAGGCCAGTGGTCATTGTCAAAATATTTAGTTCCCTTACGATAGATCAGTGGAAATTTCTGACTTTCCATATATTTTGTGACATACAAAATGCAATGTCTTTTTGCCTTTTCATTACTTGTGTATTTTTTCTACCTAATGTGGGATAATCTTATTACAACAAAACTCAAAATTTGGCAGGACCAAGACTTGCCCCAGCACTCATAATGTGATCTGACTGCAAAATGCATCTTAAGCTAGGATGTTGATTTCAGTGCCCTTAACACTGTCCTCTCAGACCCAGATCATTCATATGGTATGAAAATATTGCTGGGTAATAAATGTCCACAGAGTTTGTTTTATGTGTTTGCTCTCTGAATTGGCTACCACTGGTCCCTAGATAACAATTATATAATCATAAAAAACTATTTAGTGTAGATGAATGCAGTTCAATTTTAATAGGTAAAATTACACTCAGTAATAAGTAATACTGTTATGATTCATAATAGTAAGTTTAAGTTTTTTTTTTTGAAAATTCATATATAAAACATGCCTTAGATGTAGGCTGCAAAAAAATAATTCGCCATTAAACCGTTCAAAAGTCTGGGGTCTTAGAAATGTCCTTGTTTCCATAAAAACAAATTAAATGAGTTTCAATATAAATATAGCTCAATAAATTGGAAATATTCATTGACATAGTTGGAAATAATCATTTTTTAAATTAAAATAATTGTGTTCTTTAACTTGGCTTTTGTCAAAGTATCCTCCATTTGCAGCAATTTCAGCCCTGTAGATCTTGGACATTCTAGATGTCAGTTTGTTGAGGTAACAAGGTTAACGAGGGGGCGTGGCACACGGAAGGAGCGGACAATCGGGGCAGGACACATTGGGTTTTTTTTTAACTTTACACATTGTTTGGATACATTTATTTTCTTTCTTTACAAATTATTGTTTTGATAAATGTGTTTAGATGTGTTTAGTACAGTATATGCTCTTCTTTTATCCGGTTCATTTTGTTTAAATGCTAAAAATATTTAATTTTTTGGGTCCGGGAACAAATTCCATTTTCCATTATTTCTTATGGGGAAAATTCGATCAGAACTCAAATTTTTTAGGATTCAATCCGGAATTCTGAACGGATTCAGTTTGAGTTCCGAGGTACCACTGTACTCCGCAAGTAGCGCAAAGGTTAGCTGGTTATTGGTATATGCATCGGCAAATTTAGACAATCTCTAGTGCCACATAATTGATTATGTTGATGCATTCTTCCAAGACTTCTTAGTGAGCTGGTCAAGGTCTATGTGTAGGTATATTTGGTGTATGTTATCGACAAAAGCATGCATCTTGTTGAAAAGTGTCCCAGTTGAACCCCATCTTAACTCTGAGACGTCACCCCTGTCAAGGGTCACCAAGGGCAATGTGGTGACACATTCCAGTGGAGGTGAATCCTCCAATTCCACTGATTCTGAAAGCTCTTCAGGGTCTGAGTCAGACAGTAACAGCAGTGAGAGCGACAAGGAGGAAGCCCCCCACCTGAAGCTGAAGCACAACACCCCATCTGTATCCAAGGTACAGCTCACATTCCCCTTGCTCTCTTGATATTTTTGGTATTCACACAACCACATCAGTATCACACCTGGTCTTTGGTTCAGAAGCAATGGCACAGTTGCATGGTTCTCACTTTGCTTTGACGAATTGTTTGCGGATGTATGATCATTTTGTCATTTGAATATGCTTGTTTCTTTTTGTTACAGGATGATTTATCTGTTGCAAATAAATGGCAGCTGGACAACTGGTTGGTCAAAGTCAATCAACAAAATTCAGCTGCGGAGAGCCTGGCTGGTCAATCGCAGAGCTTCAGCCCAGTGATCATTAAGCAGCAAGAGGAAGATAATTACCAGAATGACTGCATTTCCCAGACTACTACTGTGCATTCTGAGTACATCAAAAACGATGGCGAGGTGGTTCAGGAGACCTTGGCCTGTCAGCCCAGTCCCCAAAAATCCACTGTACAAGCTGAGAATCAGCGAAAAACTGTGGGGATTAAGCGCCCATCAAAGGCAAACAAGGCCCCATGTCCTGAGGTCGTCCATGTACAGCCAAGGGCGGAAGTACCTCGGCGTGACAAGAGCGAGGCTCACACAGATAGACGAAAGGTCAAAAAGAAGAGCATACCTGAGAAGTCTCAACCTACAACAGATGGCAAGAAGACCGATAAACACAGCTCGAAAAAAAAGGTGAAACAGTCCATTCCAAAGGCAATTTTAAAACCAGAAGGAAAGATGGAGGTGAACACAGGCAGACCGCCAAGCCTAGAGCAAACTCTACCAGTGCGCTCAAATGGCCCCAGCTTGGGGAAAGTTCAGAAGGAACGAAAGAAACGCGAGAGCCGTCACCCTCCAGGAGAGGGCGAGCGGTCGCTCCTACGAAGGGACTCTCAGGGTTCCCTTTGTTCTTTGATAGTGAAGATTGAGCTCAGTCGGCTCTCTAGGGTCCCCCGACCAGGGGCCTTTCCGGGCCCTAATTCCCCCAGTGAGCCTGTGCCAAAAAAGAAAAAGCAGAAGACAAAGAAGAGAGAAGCTGATGGGATTCCTTGCAAAGAGTCCAAAAAGAGACCAGTGGGTTGGCTTATGTTGTACTGACCACTACTCAAGCATCATAATTTATCGCTACATAAAACTGTTACAAACCATATCCCATCAGACTGCATACACGCTCAGTGTAATCCATAGCATGACAAAACTGGTTGCGGGTCACCTTGCCTAGCTGTGAGTTTGTATTTCACATGCACTTAGGCTTACTAAGGCTTAGGCTTATTGTGTGCACACTACTGTGCATACAATTTGTTGACATCCCACTGTTTCACGGAACTCCCTCCATTTTCATGGGTGTATCACATATTTAGCATTAATAGTTTTGTGTTGTCAGTGTTTGAGATGAGCATTTTTTTTTTTTAAGCTTTCCACTCACGGTAAATGTAAGTGTTAATATTTTACATTTTGAGGCGACCAGGAAATGAATTTGGCTGTGTTCTCTTGCAGGTAGAAACTCATGAAGAAATTCCACCAAGAAAAAAACAGAAACTTGATGAAGTTGTCAAGCCGCTTTCGTCAGGTCATACCGCGAATTCAGCCAAGTAATCAAAGACTCGCTTTACATCTGCTCCTCTTTATCATCCTCCCTGACTCTGTAACACCCCCTGGTTTTCATATTCAATGTGTCTGCATTTGAATTAATTGATTTCACAGAGGAGTTCCATTGAGTTTTCTGGAGTTTTTTTCCTGCTACTTTTAATTCTGCTGAATTGTCCTCATTAAAACACTCCATACACCAAAATATGGGGGAGGTAGCTACCTCCTTTGTGTTACTCCACTTGAACTTAGGCTTGTCTCATTGTGAACAGAGTGCCCAAGAGTGTGGAGCAGCAGGAGAAGAAGAAGAAGAAGAAAGTGAAAAAAGGGAAGCCGTCCCTCGTAGAAGCTGCTCCTCAAGACCTCAAAGAAGAGCCAAAGGTCAAGCGGGGAAGTGGTGGCCTGGGTGGAGGTGGTCTGCCTCAGGACAGCAGCCTGCCTTCAGCCAAGCACAAGAAGAAGAAGGAGAAGAACGTAGATGCAGAGCAGAACAAGCACAGCAAGGTGTGTGCTCCAGGCGCTCTCCGGGTCTGGCTGCAAGGATCTGATGCATCTACCATCCACTGTATTGAGTGATCTTGGCATAGAAGCATGTTACTGGGACTTTGGGGTGCTCTGTGTGTTTTTTTTTCTTCCATTCAGAAGTTAGAGGTAGAGATGTCTTAAACGGGGAGCAGGTTTTTTTTTGGAAAAATAAAACTTCAGAGAAGCTGCCCTTTAGAGTTTCTTTACTTCATGTTTTTCTCTACTCATAGGGTTATGACTTAAACTGTAAAACTTAAATATTGGGGGAAAAAAACCTATTCCTCACGTGTTCAAAGGAAAAAAGTAACCTGTTTCTTCATTCTTATGTCAGTTTTTACTAGAAGTCTTGGTGGTGGTGTATGTTTACCTCAGCAGCCTGATGCTATGTGTGATTTTGAATTCAGTCGAAACCTTATGAACCCTTACTACAACGTATTGACATGAACTTTCATTTATAATTTGGCAGTGGTATGTAAAATAGGCAAAAAAGCATTTTAAATAAAAAAATTAGAGTTCGAAACACTCAAAATTGATTTGAGTGAGAGAATACCAGCAGCAAGTCAAAACAACCTGATTTATCGAGTGAAAAATGACTGAAGTTCACATTCAGAATTTAAATCAATAATTGCAGTCATATATGCAATGCATAGTGCGACACTTATTCTGTTAAGTCCACTGAATGCTGCAACAAACAAAAACAAAGTAGCAGAGTAGATAAGCATATAAAATATACATATCTGATTTTCAATTAAGGATCCAAGAGGGACATAACTTGGATATTAATAATTACATACTTAGTTATCCTGAGATTAGCATTAGGAGTGGGTGATATGGCCCCAAAATAATATCAATAGTTCAGTGTATTCTGACGATAACGATAAATTTGACAATATAACAAAATTTTTATCATTTGACAGCATAAACGTAACAGATTACGTTAAAATATTATGTATAAACTTAAATATATTGCACAGGTTAGTTTTAGTGCAATAACTTTATTTAGTAAAGTATTTAGTCTTAAAGTAAAATAAATTAAAAGATGAAAAATTCTCCCTCTGTTCTTTGGATTGAAAAAGTCTGTATAAAACATAAATAGTATAACAAAATAAAATATAAAGTGCATAAATTACAAAAAAATTACAAAAAATGAAATGAAAATACATTTATGCTCAAACGATTTGAGTATCAACAAAACGTTGTCTTTAAATGAGGTTCAACTTCCAATACTTGCAAGAAATGCTGAAACTTCAATTGAAATGCTGCCTGAAAAGCCTGCCAGTCAGATGGAGAGCATAGGCTTTTAGTTGGTTATCACCAGTTATCACAGTCTGAGATTCTTATTCTAGAACACAAGCCTATTCAGGGAAGCAGGCTTCAGTGTGGACCTGTGGCAGGTGACAATGTTCCCTCCTGTGCTGAACAACCTTTCACTTGCTGCACTAGTGGCTTGGATGCACAGGTACTTTTTTGCCAAACTGCTGGCATGAGGAAAGTTAACCTTGTGCCCTTTCCACCATTTGAGGGGATCACTCTCACTATCTGCTGGTGGACAATCCAAGTAGATGTTTAACTCTGCCTGAATTCTCTCTCTTGGAGATGGTCCCGGTCCTACTCTGTCACTTGCGGTTGCCCTCTTGAAAAAGCTTCTAAAGGTCCTCTTTGGCACCTTTGTGTAACTCGGGCCTGGGGTGTCTTCAGCTGTTCCTGAAGCTTGTGGTGGTGTTTCAGCTTCTACTGGCCCTAGCAGGAATGATTCCATCTTCCTAACTGCTCTGTCTTTGATTATCTGGCTTTTTTAAAGGTCTATCTGCCGAATGCGGAACTGTGGGTCAAGCTTGGTTACCGAATTTATTAGTTCCACAACCACTGGGTCTTCTTCATACTTGCTGTTCAAGTACTCCAGAGTTCTTTTTGGACTTGTGAAGGAGATGGACACAGACCAAGAAGAATGTTACTGTTGAACAGCTGAAGGACAGGCTTCAAGCATGAGACAGTAACATAGTCCTCAGCAGACAGAGCATCCGTGAACTCGACCAGAAGACCCAGGGCTTTGCTCACAGAATCGAGTATCTGTAGATCTTGCTGTGTGGGGACCAGGTGCCTTGTTGACCGGTCAGCAGCTAAGACTTGGCTGACGGGCTTTTCTTGCACCAACATCCCTTGGATCATTTTCTGCCTTGACCCCCATCTCGCGGGAGATTCCGTAATGAGCTCGTGTTGAGCTGTACCCTCCCTTTTCTGAGCCTCTAGCAGTGTCCGCTGCCTCTTCCAACTGTTCAGAGGAAGAACTCTTTTTTGCATTTTTGCAAACTGTCATTGCTCTGCCAATCCCAGGGTCCTTCATACTTGTCTCTGAAGAGAGGGTGAGAGGGGTGGAAGAGAGACGGTTTTAAATCATAGTTTTTGTGTGCTAAGATGATATTAACATATATAATTTATGCATTTCATCTTTATTCCTTAACTCACTGCAGAATTTATTAAATTAACATTTTAAGCATTTTGAGTGCTAGGCATAATCAGGTCATGTACCACCCTAGTGAGAATGTACTAACATTTTTCTAATATTTTCCATAATATTAGTGACGTGTCATTATGCCATTAATAGTAGCCTTATTGTTGGCAAGGGCATGCTAATTAATCTCGACACAATCTGCAATAGTTCTGTGAATCTGCAATACTTCTCAGTATTTCCCTGACGTACGGTATAACTGTGGTATTTGTATATCATCCTATAGAACAGGGATGGGGAACCAGTTGCATGGAGGGCCTGTTTGGGTGCAGGTCTTTGGGATGGCCTAACTTGGTTTTGGTTTCGTAGCGTTAGCTCCTGAGCTTTCCTCCCAGGCTTTCAGACAATCCTGGTACAGACTCGGGTGCTGATGTTTGAGATGGTGAAATAAGTTAGATGTATTTCCCCCTTTTGATTTTACAGGCTTCCTGCACTCTCACATATTTCTGTTGTCTGTTCTGTATCTGCTTGTTTGTATCCAAAATAATTCTTCATTCTCCAGCAGTACTGCTTCCAGCCATGTTTTCCTTCACCATCACAACTTTAACTGCACCACACGTGAGCGTATTCCACTACATAATGTGTGACGTGTTTACAGCATGAAATTAGCATATCATGATTTTTTTTTTTTTCTCCCGGGCAAATTTTTTTTTACTAGTATCATGAAATGATATGATTTGGCCCACCTCTAATTAGCATGACACTTTTAATGTGACTATTGGTATGTCATTCACAGAAAGTCGCAGAGAACAGCTTGAATTGTCCAGTGACAACCCAGCCAGCAACAACGGCTCTCCCACGTCGGCCCTTACTGAAGTTTCACGACAGGTAGGACTCGTATGCTCTGTTAATGTTTCTAATATCACGACTGCAGCTTAGAGTTCAGAACAATGCAGTGTTTGTTTTAGCTGCCTGATTCTGTTGGCTTGTGGTTATGCAGTCTCTGGTTTCCCCTACATTGCAGGCAGTACCCTGTCGAGTATCACATGAAGGAAGCTAAGAAGCTAAAGCACAAAGCGGACGCTACGGTATGTTACCTTGTTGGGAGGAGCCCCCCCCCCAGTGGTGAGCGGCCTGGAAAACCATGTGAAACTCAGTGCTCTTTGTCACCCTCCCTCTCCCCACCATTAAGATGGACAAGGTTGGAAAAGCTTTCAACTATTTGGATGCGGCCATGTCCTTTGTTGAAAGCGGAATTGCCATGGAAACGGATCCCCAGACCCCGAAGTCTGCATATACCATGTTCTCAGAGACTGTGGACTTGATCAGGTAGGTCAACTCTTTCAGCCTAGAGTTCTTCCTTCTGTTTTCAGACTAAGGCAAGACATCATACTGTACTGAATCAGATCTATGCACATGAAAGCTTCCATGAAGGAACTTCCCTTTGCCTCTATAAGATGTGCTTTTCTAATAATTCTGCACTTAAACTAAATGGCACAGATAGATAAATACCCTTTTGTTATTCTCCTCTTATGTGCTGTGTAATGTGTTGTTCATGTACAACACATATAAAATTATTAATAAATCTGAAGTTCAGCTGCAATACTGACTTTGTCTTTGAAAAGACAAAAAAACCCCGAATTATCATGCTGTTGGGATATACTGGTGTAGACACTGAAGTGAACTGTGTCTGCCTTACTGTTCACAAGGCACCCTGATCATTCTCTGATGAGACCTGAAAGGCAGGTGTCTGTATAATGTGTACCAGTGGGGAGGAGATCCATGGTCAGTCCATGTCAGAGGCAGGGTGAGAAATCCGACTCACAGGGACTCCTGAAGTGGCCCGGCGGGGTGGGGGGGGGGACCTAGCAGCCTTACCACTTCTGTATAAACTGATGCAGGACAGGTTTGCTCACAGAGATCCAATATATTTGGTTCAGTACCCAGCCATATTCCCGCATGCTAGGGACTCTGCTCTCTGACTTCCCATGTACCCTTGTTGTCCCTATGTTACCTCTACATGATATGCTCCCCTCTTCATCTGTACCTTAAATCACACTGGGGGGGTGGTAGTTAGGGGCTCTGGGGGGCCTTTTCAGGACGCCCAGAATGTATATGGCGATCAGGCTTTTGATCTGTACAGCAGCAATAAAAAAGTGCCCCCTCCACAAATGCCATCAGTTAGTTATATAGAGGTTTTCTAAAATGACTACGTTTGGTTATACTTCAGGCCATGTTTTTAGCAATTTATAAGTACATGCATAATGTGTTTTAATGCATTCATAAAGCATTGTATACATGGCTGTAAAATTTAGCAAAAGGCACAACACATTGTAGCCATATTATGCATTATGACTGCCTTATGAAGCTCTCATCGATAATGCACTATAGACACCTTCATAAAGAAGTACAAAGCCAACCATTATAATGCATCAGTATTAAGGATATTGCTTTGTACTGCATTATGAAAGTATCTATAGTGCATTATAGATGAGAGCTTCATAAAGCATTCATAATACATAATACACATGACTATGATGTGATACGCTTTTTAATAAATATTTATAGCCATGTTTATAATGTTTTATGACTGCATGTGTTTATAAATGACCAAAATCATGGCCTTAAGTAAAGTGTTGTCCTACCTTTCTGGTTAAACTGATATTTGGTAGTCTGGGTCGACTCTAAACTTGTATTAAATCTGTTTTGTATCATTCTGTTTTTACAACCCCAAATCAGAAAAAGTTGGGACAGGGTGGAAAATGTGAATAAAAAAAGAAAAAAGAAAGTTCAAAATTTTCCTCAAATTTTATTTCATTGCAGACAGTATGAACACAAAATAATTCATGTTTTTTCTTGTAAACATCATTTGATTTGTAAATAAATATCCATTCTTGCCATTCAGGCTTACAACACATTTAAAAAAAAGTTGGTACAGTACAGCATTTACCACTTTGTACAGTTCCCCTGTCTTTTAACAACACTTAAGACGTTTAGGCATTGAAGAAATC
>JABFEA020000119.1:19477574-19488425 GCA_019775915.2 Cyphomyrus plagiostoma | reverse complement strand
CCACCACCAAAATGGTCTTGCTGAACAATATCACAGACAGCATAATGTTCTCCGCAGCTTCTCCAGACCCTTTCACTGTCACATGTGCTCAGGGTGAACCTGCTCTCATCTGTGAAAAGCACAGGGTGCCAGTGGCAGACCTGCCAATTCTGATATTCTATGGCAAATACCCATCGAGCTCCACGGTCCTGGGCAGTGAGCACAGGGCCCACTAGAGGGCGTCGGGACCTTCTTCAGCCCTGTCCATCTCTCCTAGAGTAACTGCCTATCTCCTGGAATGTCCTCCATGGCCTTGAGACTGGGCTGGGATACACAGTAAACCTTCTGGCAATGGCACATATTGATACACCATCCTGAAGGAGTTGGACTACCTGTGTAACCTCTGTAGGGTCCAGGTAAAGAATTATCAAGAACACTAGACTGAAGGATAAAAACAAGAATAAATATGTTTGAACTTATAAAGTGTACACTGTGTCTTAAGACAGGTCTCACCCCCTCTTCCCCATTGTTTGGCTCTTTTTCAGCCCAATTTGTGTATCGCACTGGGCTTCCATCACTCCATGCAAACTGTCCTTCATGTAGTATGTCAGACAAGCCAATCCAAACAGGCTGGATTATGTCCATTATGTAGCTAGAGACAAAGTCTGCAGAAAAGAAGCATATGTAAGAAACAGAATTTCTGTGTCTTACTGTTGCTCAGTCAAACCCATGGTCTTCTCAGCTCTTACCATTCTCATACTGGTCATCAATAACAGCCAAGTCTCCTCCCTGGGTTCTGCACCAGTTCCGGGCAAAAGTCCAGTTGGCTTGGAATTCGTTCTGATGTTTATGGTTTCCCTTAATCAGGTAACATTTGTTCCGGAAAAGCATCCACCCTGGAACAGTTGAGTAGTTTAATGTAAAGTGTGTGGAACACAGGGTAGCAGAGCCCACGTGGTGTCAGCTGCAAATTAGAGTTTACCTTGTGGGCAGTGCCCGGTCCAGGGCTGGGTGGGTGGAGGCATGGTATGCACATCTCCGGGGTACTTCTTACACAGATACCCTGCCATAGCCCTTCCGCAGTTCTCATCATTCCAGGTACCTGAGCAATAAAACATCAAACTGAACTAAATACTAAATAAACTGGAAGAATTATATAACATTAAATAATACAATATAGTGTATGTAATTGATTGCATCAAATAATAATTATATAAGTAAGTAGGAGCACGCCCATGCTGTTGAAATGAGATGTAGCTACGATAGAAGTGGCTGCTGTATTTATATTAGAATCTAATGACACACAAGTGTAAATTTCAACAGCACACCTACATGGCAATTTGTTTTGCCTTGTCATTTTGTGTATTAGTATTTACACCCATACATCTGTTTACAGAACTACTTGTTCAGTACAGGTTGCAGTGCAACAATTTGCAAATGGCTGTAAACATTTACTAGAAAGTACTGATTTTATCAAGCTTGTATATAGTTATAGTAAAACACAGAGGCTGAATTAATTTTACTTATTCTATAGACAAAATCCATAATGTGAACTGTTTTGCCAGAACCAACAAAAGAATCGTATTTATGATGTCATAAAATGCTTTCAGACTCCTGTGTCTTTCAATACATGTGCTTCTATGAGTCATACCTGGGTATCTTTTAATCTGTACACACTCCTCCTCACCATTAGCATTATTTGGCTCGCCTGGTCCCCAGTGGACATACGTCACAGGGGAACCATCCAGCCACCTGTCAGACAAAAACACGTCAACAGCTACATTGAGCAGAAGGCTATTTATCACCACAACGTTAATGCTAACGATTAAATAAAACAAGCTTACATGTACTCCCCGTCTGCGATTCCAAACATTCTCAGTCCAATCCAAGCTGAAGCCACTTGACCAGTCCCCACCTGCCATTTCAAATCATTCGGAGATATTGTTAAGATCCACCATCCATTTTCCGTAACTGATTTAAAGACTATCGCAGGAAATATAGGGGACAAAGCAGGATACTTCCTGGATAGCTCCAGCACCAGGCAAGCATCGTTATACACTTGAGTATACAGTAGCAACCACTCCCGTAGCCAGAAATGAATTCAGAGGGGGCGTTCAAACCTATAATTTATCTATGCGGCTATGTGCCTGGTAGCAACTTATCTAAACCAGAAGAAAAATACAGGAAAGATTATCCCAGAGTTACTGTGTCACCCACATTTTTAACGGTAAACAAAATTGGCCAAAATTTTATTTATAACAGGTCCTTTCACAGCATAATTGTCAGAGATATGTTGGAAATAAGTGGCTTGAATAACATTAGGTTAAGATATAGTAAATACAAGATAATATGTATGTAGGTAATTATAATTATGGGGTAGCTGAATACATGCAAAGTAAAATACTCTGTGTTAAATTGTCTTGGAAAATTTGTCACAGTAATTACAAAAATAAGTTCAAGATTTTTTGTTATTTGCTTTGTGCACAGAGTTCTGAATATTTGTGTGTGATTTTTTTTTAATTTCTGTAGCTGAAGTTAAAACGGCGTGATAGGAAAATAAATATTGCAGATAAAAATTGCAGTGGCAGCATGTTAAGGACATTAATGCTCTGAATGAAAGGACACAGAGAACGTACCATGGTATTGACAAACTCCTGCTCTGCCTTGCTATTAATAGATGCAAGTAGTGACTTTTCTGCCCAACATCGCAAAACAGCGGCGTGGAAGTCAACAATGTCGGTGTCATTATAGTAGTAGCATAGGCCTTCATGCTTTCTCCAGCCAGGATTGGTGCCACATTCCGGGGCTTAGAAAAACAACAAATAAAACAAATGACTTACTTAAACAATATGCAATATATATGACTGGATAATTTTGTGCAAACCTCATAATTCGTTAACTATTTGCATCACCTGCAAATAGTTTGCTCTGTGGTGTCAGTCGCTACACTAATTCCTGCACTTGGAAGCACAGACCTGGAATGGCAGAAGGCGGTTCTGGAGGGATGATGGGCTTCTTCCCTTTGGCAATCATGCAGATCCAATCCTGATGCGCGTCACAGTTGAGGTCGTTCCACCAGGACGAGCCATTGTTGGTGGTCACCATCTCCACACAGTCTTCCCGGCCCTCGTGGTTGTTTGGTTCACCGTGGCCCCAGTTAGTGTGGCTGACCGAACTGCCGTCGCTCCATTGGTAACCTGATAAAAAGATCACTGGGGAACTGCTTTCCAAACTGAACTGATATTAAACAAACGTAAAGAATTTCTGAAAGAATTTTCCTCTGACCTACAGCAAAGTTTTAGGGTGTTCCTCACTACCAATAATGCAAAGACTGATCTTGGTCCGGTCTTCTTAACTTTCCTCTCAAGAACGAACTAGGGGCACAACAAATCAGGATAGTGGTCTCCTTTGGCGAGGATGCAACCAATGTATCCTTGATATTTGGAATGGGGCAAGAACAACATCATCTGGGATTTTTTACCGTCCTCCATACTTCTGAGTATAGGAACTTGCCTTCGGCAATGGAAGATGATATAAAACGGGTATGTGAGGACATAACTATGCATAGTGGGAAACACTCATAAATCTGATGAGGTAAGGTATGGTCAGGTGCCTCAGAACAATGCGTTTTTCCATCTGTAAGTTCCTTGTCTTTTTTACTCTCTCAAACCCACCCTATTCCCAGGGGCCGTGATAGGTCTCTCCAATGACCATGTTTTGCACTCTCTGAAATTACTTCATTAATTTTTGGGTTTCCCTAATGTTTTTTGTCTTGTCTCCATTAAGTCGTTCTGGGCTGGAGCAATTCTCACTCTTTTTAAAGCCATGTATAAAGAAAATCTTTAGATTTCTACATAAAAAAACCAACAGGTCATTTCCTCCCACGCACCTCCATCTATGGCATTGTGCTGCAGGCCAATCCACTTCGTTTTGCCTTTAGAGTATGTAGACAGGAACTGCTCTTCATTCCCGTTATGAATACTGACAAGCTCTGCTCCCCGGGACACACAGTCCTCCCGTGCTGCTTGCCAGCTCTTCTTCTTTGAAAATTCTACCACAAAGAGCTACAAAGAAGGGCAGTTTCTAGCATGTAACCTTACTGATGTGGTAACATTACACATCAATGGATGGTATGTTGGTCTGTGGCTTAGAACTTTGTGCTTGTGATTGGTAGTTTGCTGGTTTGAATACCATGGTCAGCAGAATAGTTCAGTTGTGATGGACAAAATGACGCTTCAGGAACCATTTTCTGTATTTTTTGACCCCGCTAGACGGTACTCTTGGTTTGCTTTGGAGCATGCTTTATGCCCTTTCTTGAACAGACAGCACCATCTAGTGGGATCAAAAAATATAGCAAATGGTTCATGTACATTGGTACATCGGTTCTCGAACTTGATCCGTTCCGGACTCCGGATCGAATCCTGAAAAGTTTGAGTTCTGATAAGAAATAATGGTTCCCGGCCACCGAAAATCACACCTAAATATGTTTTTTTTTTTTTTTTAGCATTTAAACACAAAATGAACAGGATAATACAAGAAGAGCATTTTTTCTTAAGGGCTTCCAAAACAATAAAGAACTTATCCCAACATTACTTCTGTCCTGCCCCGATCGTCCGCTCCTTCTGTGTGCCACGCCCCCTCGTTAACCCCGTGTGGGATCGCCATGTGATCAGCAGTTTCTGGTTGCTGTCATTAGTCCTCTGTATTAAGTCTGCGTTTCAGTTTGTTTCCCCAGTCCGGTCATTGGGTGCGTTCAACTTGCTTACAGCGCTGGCTTAAAGCAACGCATTCTGATCCTGATGCAATGCATTACGTTTAGATGCATTGCGACCTCTCACCCGGCTGCACAAACTGGAACCGCCTCTTTGACGACACACCTTTGCCCTTATTGGCTGAAGAGTTTAGTTACACGCATGATGTTTGTATCCCAGGCAGTTCCACTGCATAATCTGCTATTTCACGTAAAGCACTGAGAACTGGTTTTCGTTAATTTACCTGGTAAAATAAAGTTTAAATGAATTACATAAATGCTCTAATAGAACACGCAAGTTAGTGGTTTATTTATTGTTAGTTATTGTAATGTTGCGCTGCTTTATTCGGTTAATCGTCCAGTCTGTGGAGGCGGCATTCAAGTAAGAATTACATTGTAGTATGACTCATTTCCTGGCCATTCACGGTTCGACTTCTGATATTCAGATCGAATTCTAGGTCAAACTGGTTCGACTTTCAAGAAATTCGAGTTCTAGTGAGTTCGAGAACCGAAGTACCACTGTATTTTCCATCACTGCTGTTCAGCCTTTGGGCAAGGCCCTAAACCCTGAACGATGCTCTAGGCCAGGGGTGGCCAACCTTATCCGCAAAGAGCCGCTGTGTATGCAGGTTTTTGGGGTAACCTTTAGGTCAGCTGTTCAAACCCAGGTGTGAGGACTCTTCAGCCAATCAGTCCTCTAATTAGTAATCTAATTAGGAAGTTGCAGCGAAAACCCGCATACACAGCGGCTCTTTGCGGATAAGGTTGGCCACCCCTGCTCTAGGCCCTAGGGGATGCCAGATAAATGGCCAACAACGTGCTGTACCCCCAAGCTTGTGTATGTGTCAAAGGACAGAAAGGAGAGCAGGATGGGCTATGTGAAAAAGAATAAATTCCTATGTACTTTGTACAAGTGACAAATAAAGGATCATTTCATATATTGTGTATAAATCTACAATTCTTAGTTCCTGCTATTAGGTAACAGTTTCATACAGCCAACTCATACCAAACATTTGGGAGCAGGTTAGCATTCATAACAATATACCTGTACTGCAGAAACATTTTCTGGTTACATTGTATAATTTTCATTGTATTATTATAATTATTTTACCCTGTAACAATTTCTGAAGGCAGGCTCAGCTGTCCAGCCTGGTTCACATCCTTGTGTGGGGGGTGGAGTGGGGGCGCGGGTGGGGGGAGAGATGCCATTGCGCACTTTCTCGCACACAAATGAGAAGGACTCTGAACAGCCCTTGTCATCCCAGAAACCACCTCCAGGGCCTGCTGTCATGGCAACACAGGTGCCGTCTCCAGAGTCTGGAAAATTCAGGACAGTTAATACAATGAAGACTCTCATGAACAGCGCTCAGTGCTCTAGCTCAAACCAGGGCATCTGTGTTCTATTACTCTATTATGAAGACCAAATTCACCTGGTTGGTTCCGGTCCCAGTGGGAAAACGTCATAGGGGCTCCATTATCCCATATATAATCGACTCCGCCAAAATCACTGCCTTTTGCTCTTAGTCCAATCCACCAGAATCCAGTGTACCCGGCCATAGTGACTGTGAAGTGAGCCTGTTCATAGCTGATGCACATCACAAAGGAAATCCAAATGATTTTTGCCCATTTCACCATTTCAGTTGACTTTTAGATATATATGCTTAATACTTTCTGATGTGATGTATATTTAGCCCTTTGAATCTTTTTCTTTGGTTATGTTAGCCAGACTTTCTAAATACAATATTAATGACATAAAATATAATGAACGTAGCATTTTATATGCTGATGTTTGTCATGACCATCTTTCACCATTTCTAATGACTTTTCTGCATACTTACATGTCCATAATGTGCAGCAGCTTGCTGTCTTTCTCTTCACAGAAAGCCTTGGCTTCAGACCATGTCTTTGGGGTATCCTCCATCCAATAGCAGGAATAACCATAGACATCCCAGCCCTGTGCCATAATAGACAAAAAAAAAAAATGAAGAACATGCTTCGACAACACAATAGCAGACAGATTGTGCTTTTCACTATATTCCAACTCACCGCTGGACAGCCATAGATAGTTGGGCGAATTGACGGAGCTGGGTAATGATTTTTCGGCATTTTGCACATGTACGTATTCATTTCTGTGCATGGGACATCATTCCACCTGCCATTCTGTGTAACACAGAGTTACAAAAATTGTGCCCAGTCTTGGATTTGGATATGACATGCAAAACATATATTCACACTATGCGGATGACTATGTTCATGTAGATATTTAAACGTCATTCCCTGGGGACAGAGATTGTACCTGATGTAGCATCTCCACACAGTCTTCATTAAAGCCAGCATGGTTGTTGGGTTCACCGGGTGCCCAGTATGTGAAATGAACTACGTGATGATCAGACCAGGTGAAAAAGCCCTGAATTTCCAAATCATTCAAGCCAATCCACATATCACTGGTGACTATAGGATAAAAAAAAGAAATCCCCCTTTAGGTTTCAGGTGTCTAGTTACATTAACAGGAAATGATGACGTGGTGACACCTCACCCATGAAGAGGTAACTCTCCAGCCAGCTCTGCTCTTTCAGTGACAGCAGGGACACGAGGTCGGCGCCCAGCTTGCGGCAGCTTGTGCGGGCAGCATGCCATGTTTTTTGGTCAGTGAAGGGCTTGTAGCAGAAGTCTCCAAATTCATACCAGTCAAGATCTGGGCACCGCATCTCTGGAAGATCATTAAAACTGAATTTCATTCTGAAAGCACATGCTACATACAGCAACCATGTTGCAACTTCTTCGTCGATGACATACTATATGGACAAAAGTATTGGGGCACCTGTGGTAACTACAGGAATGGGCCACATAAGCCACGCCCACTGCTGACATACAGGTGTATAATTAAGCACACAGTCAGGCAATCTGCAGCAGAATGGGGGGTAATACAGAAGAGGTTAGTCAGCCCAGCACTGTCACTGGACACCTTTCCAGCTGG
The DNA here is from genome assembly GCA_019775915.2 of Cyphomyrus plagiostoma. Taxonomy (NCBI): domain Eukaryota; kingdom Metazoa; phylum Chordata; class Actinopteri; order Osteoglossiformes; family Mormyridae; genus Cyphomyrus; species Cyphomyrus plagiostoma. The sequence goes on along the minus strand of JABFEA020000119.1, from coordinate 19,480,719 downwards.
TTGATTCTCCACATTTCAGTCCTGCTAGAGCTGCCCTGGTCAACCACAGGTGAAGTGATTGTGAAGTAGAAACATCTGGAAGCAAGTCCAGCTGCAAGGTGGGGGCCACACATGGAAATAATGGAAAGCCTTCAAAGTAGAGTACAGGCTCTTACAGCAACTGAGGGTTAGCCAGCTTCATATTAATCCCTTTCGATTGATTCAGAGTGAGATGTTGGACAGGCTGGTCTCCCAATACTTTGGTCTATATAATATAGTTGTTGCATTCAACATACCTCCATCTGCAAACTGGAAAGAAGTTTGAAACTGCCCATCATATCTGTGAAAACAAAAGAATTTGGTATTTATTCAAACTAAACAGCGATGCTCTAAAATGGAACTGATACATGCAAATTAAGATTAGTACTTTTGTAGTAGTTTCCTTGTAAGAAGTTACAAGAAGCCAGGTTTGAATAAAAAAATGTATGGTTAATAAGATAAAAATCAAACCGTGACGTGTTACGCTCATGCACCACATAACGATGTTGGTCCCATAAAATTATAATGGAGCTGAAAAACTCTTATCGCCCCGTGTAGTTCGTAGCACAACGCATTACTTGCACGTTTGTGGTGATGCTGGTGCAAACAAACCTATTGTGTTGCCAGTCATATACAATTATGTGCTACTGGCCAATTATGCTACAGGTTTATATATTTACTTTTTATCATTATTATAAAGCGTACTGTATCTATTTATATGAAATAAATTTGGTGTATCCTAGATGTATATCATCTAGATTTGTTTCAGTGAACTTTATGATGCTGGCACAATGGGGAAATTGCCAAACGACATATTTCTCGGAACGTATCACCATCGTTAAGCGACGCATGGCTGTATGATGAGGAGGGAATGAGCCAGGCTGGACTCTATAGGGGCTTACTGCCTGGAGGTGATGCCATTTCTGGTTGATCCCAGGAAGAGGGACTGTCCTGGCATCTTCAGCAGAGTACAGTCACCGCCGTTCTCATTCAGGATAACCCCCGCATGAATGGCAGCTGCACAAATCGAAGAGTCCTGAACACAAACATGAAGGCACATAAATACTGTCATGAGAAGCCCCTTAAGTATTCATTGAGTTGTCTCGTAGCATCAGTCCACTTACACCGCGGTATGTCATCGTCCCATAGACGTCATAAGGTGCAGCCGCACATCCTGCAGGGCAGTGAACACTGAAAAATTCACACAGGTTAACCATACAAAACAATTCACAAAACTCCATCTTTATCTTTTGCCTGCTAACATGGCCAAAGTCATTGTTTTCAGACTGCATATTGAAGGCATTGGTACCATCCAATGACTGTATGGCTGTTATGGGAATGATAAGTCATGGATATGGAAGCCATAACAACAGAATTGAAATTCAAGCTTGAATGCAGTGTATCTACAATTTAATTTGACTCACGTCTTTCGATCGCTTGCGAAGTTGAAGGAGATCTTGGAGCTGCAGGTGACTGCATCTGCATGTATGAACACATGGCTCTCAGCACCATCACTAGAGAACACTGTGCGTTTGACAGCTTACTGTCCATTAAGAGGCTAGAAGGATCTACCTACAGTCAGGTTTGCAGCCAAGAATATCAAGGCGAAGTCCTATCTGCCCGTTATACTGCAAGGGCAGAAGCCGTATATACTGAACAGCCAAAGGGGTTCCAAAGAGCTGTTTCTCTGGAGTGTTTCTGTCCATGGATCCAGGGTATATCTGAATGCCAGGAACAATAAACACTATATTAAAGACCCATACACTTGTGATCAGCTTACATTCCACTACAGGTTTGTTCAAACTTTGAATTGTCTTAAAAATCTGAATATAGGTGAATATTTCCTAATAAAATACATATTTTTATATAATTTTTCAATATATTATTTCATGATATCTAATAATCTCGTTATTTCTGCCCCATATAAATTTCTATTGGATAAAAATTAAACCATACTGAGCCTCACTACATACTGCACATTATTAATAAAAATTAATAATAATAATATATGTCATGTCATATATTCTGACAGACTTTTCTGACTATAAACATCAAAAAATATCAAATTACTGACCCCTCCATCAGCATCATAGTTGGTCCACTGGATGCCATCGGTACTACTTTGGATTCTGAAGGTCTCTATCCAGTGATCTGCACCTGGACATCCCTGGATCACCACTCCGGTGACCTTCTTCACCTCACCCAGATTCACCTGGAACCAGGAATTAGCTGAAGGAAAAGATAAACAAGTATTACAAACATGCTTGCAAGCTGTTAACTGCACATTAACATGAATGCATATCAAGGCTGTTACTCCAACGTTGCTTTGTTAGCTATTGAAAGGGATCAAAATATTAGGTGATCTAAACAATCATTATTCTGATCAAATGCAAGACATAATACACAGATCACAGGATGGAGATTTCTAACCCATTCTTAATATATAAGCCAAAACTATAGGTAAAGCCTTTAGTTACAGAGACACGGTAGCCACAAGATGTCTACTAAAGACTACTTTTGCCAAATCTAACCTTGTTAAAGCTGGTCAGTACCACAGAAAAGACGACTACTGGTTAAACTGTACAGCACATAAAATGCTGACATAAAAGAGAAAGATCTTCAGCAAGATTCATAGTGAGTTTGCACTAGGGGTGTTGAAATAATCGATGCATCGCGATGCAGATGTGGATGATTCTGCATCGATTCAGTGACAGAACATAATCGATTATATCATAATGACATTGCTTGGTGATTTCCTGGCGGCGACATAAAAATTCTGGTTAAAAAGTAGTTCCGGTAGCGACTGTGGCTGCCTGATCAGAGTACAACGCTGCTCCGTGTAGGAGTAATGGTGCTTTCGATTATTTCTCTCCAAGTCGGAACTCGTAGTGATGTGTCGTTCGCGAACGAGCCGGCTCTAAGAGCTGATTCTTTGTAGCGAACGAGAAGAGCCGACTCCCATCGGGGAGAACCGAATCTTCTGTCGTAAGTAGGGGCGAGGCTTCATTTGGGAACACCATGCGGCTAATCACATGGGACCCACTAGGATTGTACCATTATGTGAAAGAAGGAAAGGGGGAGCATGCTTTAAAGATAGCGAGTGTAGTGGTACAGGCCAGGTACAGAG
>JABFEA020000119.1:19449330-19477474 GCA_019775915.2 Cyphomyrus plagiostoma | reverse complement strand
TCACAATTGATAAATTGGGCTAAAATAGAAGGCTCTGAGTGATACTAAATAAAGAGCCATTTGGGAGCCGTAAGAGCCGGCTCTTTTAAGGGAGCCGAGCCAGAAGAGCCGAATCTTTGAAAAGAGCCGAACTTCCCATCACTAGGAACTCGGATGAATCATGAAAACGCCACTAAATGTTGCGAAAAACATCACTTCCCATCGAAAACACGCCTCTTTTTGACATTGACGTCGGACAAGATTTTGTTGTCCGAGTTGCCCCTGTGACATAATTTCAACATGGTGGCTTATACACTCAACAGTAATTCTATTTTATAAATCTTTAAAAATGTTTATTTCGTTAAATGTATTAATAGTTATAAATGTAACTGCACGTGTTCGATTTAGAGAATACCATATCATGACCGTAAATAGTATCCTATCATGCAATATGAGTTTTTTTACTTGGTAGTGTTTTTGCTTTGTTTGCCTCTTGAAAAAAGAATATTGTTATGAATGTGCTACAATATTTTGTAAAGCTTTTAATGCGGTTTGACTAGTTTGTGTTTCTTGTTTGTTTGTCTCTGGAAAAAATAATCTCACTCCAAATCTGCTAAAATATAAAGCAACAACACACAGCAGCGCGTTCATGGAGGCAGCCATGTTTGTTCCGAGATGTGGGTAGCTCACAGTTTCTGTTTACATTTTAATAAGCTATGTCTATATTTTTTGTTTCTGTTTACAATTTAATGTGATGTTCAGGTTAAATAAAAACGGGAGCTTACATCTCAGTGCTTGTATTTATATTTGAAAATATAATGTGAAGTAATGTAGAAAACCTGATGGGATGCATCAAGATATCGAATGGAATCGCTGACATGATAATCGTAATGGAATCCAACCGTGAGACCAGTGAAGTTTCACACCTCTAATGCACAGACATGTTGACCTGACACCAGGAACTTAACACCCCAAGATCTTTATTTTCCAAGTCCTCAACCACTTATCTTTGTTTAAGCAGACTTTTATAATGTCTATTGCTTTTCTCAGAAATTAAACAATCCTGAAAGATCGTTAAATAAATAAATAAATAATCAATTGGCGCCTCCCTGGCATTCATACCGGAATCTGAGGGCATCCAGCAGAAGTCCCCGTTTAGACGGGCTCTCTCAGGACCGTGCCCGCTCTCCGACGACGAAGCAGAGAGGTGTGAATTTGGGATACTGCCATCCTCAATTCCCAGTCCCCTCACACACACTGTAATATGTCAACACATATTCACTTAGTCTTTTGTATCAGTATTTTCTCATTACAAAAACAAATTACTTAATTGTTTTTAGCCAAATATTGATTACTTATATGCGATGCTCAAAATAGGAAAAAAACAGGTGTCAGTACTCTCCTTGTTAATCAGTATTGCGTTATTCAGTACTCCCCGTTGTTATTCAGTATTGCGTTATTCAGTACTCCCCGTTGTTATTCAGTATTGCGTTATTCAGTACTCCCCGTTGTTATTCAGTATTCGGTTATTCAGTACTCCCCCGTTATTATTCAGTATTCGGTTATTCAGTACTCCCCTGTTATTCAGTTATTCATTACTCTCCTTGCATTCAGTATTCAGTACTCGTCCTTGTTATTCAGTCATTCAGTACTCTCCTTACATTCAGTATTCAGTTATTCAGTACCCCCCCCCCCACTTGTTATTTAGATACTGATAATAAAATGATAAACAATGAATTATATAAATTATACTGGTATTAAAGGATTCTAATTCTGATAATAAGTGGTTCCAGTATGCAGGAAATGTTCTGGGCACTCTTAAGAGAAAAACAAATAGGTACTGGTATGGCCCATTCACACACTACTTGTTTGTATTAACACTAAATATGCTCAAACTTACCATCTTGTTCACAGCTGTAAACTACCTCCAGGTATTTAGAGATGGTAGGACAGGGGTCTTGTTCAGTGTGGGCATACAGGAAGCAGTAAACGTGATTGTCACATGACTTTCGCACCAGGGGCAATATTCCTGGCACCGTGCAAGTTCCTAGAGAGAGAGAATCATTAACTCTACTGTGACGGCTAGATACATACAAACGGCAATATTATGAAATTAACCTTTATTTTGCATTTGCATTTTAATTCTTTAGTTGTTTTCGCGTATCCCGTCTTGCTCGCCTTTGAGACATACACATGCAGCAGCCCTGGGGCACGTTTCTGGGTTATGACCTTGATTAAGTGTCCAGTAGTGGTATAGCTACTACTATAGCTGTACTCTGGGGGATTTGATAGTCACTATTAGAGGGTGGCTCTGTCGGTTGTGATCAGAAGACCTAATAAATACGAGTGGTAATTAGGCAACGCATGGCAAAGCCTTGCATAAGGTAACCATGTAACAGTGAATTAAGCCGCACAAATCAAGGGACATTGTATAATTTACAGAACCAGAAAGGCATAATTGGCCCAATACCTGAGGCTCCAGTCTCGTAGGGGCAGATCTTGTCACTTTTGCGTCCAAAAAACGCAGACTGAATGTTTATGACACTGTTGTGAGGACAGGTGATGACTGAGCTGAAGTCTTCACAGGCATAAACAGTGTAATATCCTGAAAAGTCATCAGTATATAAGTGTTACTATTTATGAATTATCATTAGGGATTACTTCAGGGTGCAGGATAATAGCTGAATTATTAAGAAAATAGATTTTGCATACGCCACACTACCTTCATGAGGAGGAGGGGGAACAGGAGTATTTCCTAAGAGCAAAGACAGGAAATGCTTACTGACACAGCAACAATAATTAGGACAATACAGACTTTTACTCGTGTTATTTTCTTTTCCATTCCCTGAACTCAATTTGTATTGCCTTTCATTGCATAATAAAAGGACAAGCAGAGGTTACCCCGTCGCTTGCAGATATAACCCCTTTGGTGGTCACAGTTATCGTCATTCCAGTAGCCTGAGTTCACAAGGATAGAGAGGCAGTCTTCACCGAAGTAGTCATCAGGCTGACCTGATGGCAAAAGGTTAAAAGGGGATGATTTGTGCTGCTGAGAAATGAACCACGTAACTGAAATATCCACAGATAAGATAAACGTTATGGATTCCTGTACTTTGCGTACAGCAGAAAAGTAGCTATAGTGTAGAGGAAAATGATAGCACAATAATGATAACAAAAAGCAACAGGACTCAAATAAAATCGTATTATGCTATTACTTATGTATTAATTAACCACAAACTAAGTTTTGAGTACATACTAATGTCATGTTAATTCCTCATTAATGAATCATTACCTGTTTTATCTCAAGCAGTTACTAAATGTTATTATATCCGTTTATTCTGTACAGCATTGTGAATGAAGGAACAAGTCATGAATAACATAAGTTAAATACTGATCTCATGCTTGTTCATCATTATTGAATCACGAGGCATCATTTATCTCACATAGAGCCTGTATTTGTTTATGATTTGTACTTCAGTAGCAGTTGAGTTGTGACTAAGTATTTGTGTTCTGTCAAGTTAAGTGTTACCAAGCAAACATATAGTGCAAAGCAAGATAAAATGTATTGTTGCAGGAAAAAAAAACTAAAAATATTGCTAGCTATGTTTACTGTTATTAAAATCATCTGGCAAGGAACTACATAACTGAAAACAAGATGTAGGAGAAATATATATACTATACATAGTGTAGACATCCAAAAAATAGAAATAATTAAATAAATACAATATGATGTATTATTTTATTAATAATATATCTTGTCTATTGGCACAAGTCTTATTATTTGTATACTGACACTCAGCATATTCATACAGCTATTCCACATCACCAAATGCTGTGGTTTAGCTAATGCAGTTCTGAGTCTCTTACCCGCTGCCCAGTGCACGTAGCGGAAAGGCAAGCCGTCGCTCCACTCCCAACCTCCCTCCGTAACAGAGTCGTGACCCCCCATCCATAATGCCACTCCAATGGGGATCGCTTGGATTTGAGCTTTAATTCAAATTCAACAAAGGAAAACGCTTCAGCCATCGCAATCTAATTTAAGTAGCATGCAACAATAGTGACGCAATGACGGCGACGTCACTGTCGAAAGACGGAACCTTGGATGAAGGCCTGCTCGAAAGGCTCAGTAATACTGAGGAGGGTGCCCCCCTGGTTGACGCAGTCGGCGTGAGCACTGGCCCAGTTTCTCATGGACAAATAGTTGAACAAGTAGCAGTAGTCATTGAAGGGATCTGGCGTCCAGAAGCCGCACTTTTCATTCCACCCTGCAGAGAAAAATATAGCCAGCAAAATATTTAAGAAACAGAACCAATGGCTCTACAGAGTAAATTGTATTGCTACAGCAAACAAACCTTAATATATTGCTAGCTATGTATACTGCTTTTAAAATCATCTGGCAAGGAACTACATAAGTAAAAACAAGATGTATTATGGGTAGCAGAAGAAATAATTCATATCGCTGTGTATTTTTTGAGACAATCCTCACCTGGTCCAGAAGTTGGAGGTATAGGTGGGGGGCCTTGGCCTTTTGCTAAAAAAAGAAAAAAAAAAAAACATAAATCACCAATAAAGGAAAATGATGAAGGTACCTGGGTGGTAAAAACTGGAGTAAACAGCAATAAAATAGGTTTAGTAATACAAGCATTTTTCAGATGTGTCAGCATCAGACGCACCTTTTTTGCAGATGAACGGGAAGGTTGTGGTGCAGAACTGATCGTTGAGATAGCCGGGGTTGCTGTGGTCCACGCCCCGCATGGCGATACAGTCCTCATTGTTTTGCCAGTTATCTGGCTGGTTATGATCCCACGGTAGGAAATTCTGCGCAGGGGAATGAAGGAAAATAATAACAATCGCAATGAACTGAGTTTAAGATCTCAGCTCCTAATATTAAGAGTTCGCTGTTTGTTTTCATATGTTTGTTGTTATTCATATATTTACATGCACTTATTAAATTATATTTATATTAAGCAAATAATATGTTATGGATCATAAAATGCATCATAACTAAAAAAAAAAAAAACATCTCTAAAGAATAAGGTAACAGAGCTCCTTTTGTGATTTGAATCAACAGCTTTTTGGTCACAAATCTCCGTCTCCATGCATCACCATGCTTTGGTGTGTATGCATTACATTTCCAGTGCATTTGGGACACCTGCTCTTTCTGTGAAATAGATGAATCCAGATGAAAGCCATAGTACCTAATTGATTTCACCCTCATGATGGGAAGGAGGGAGGTAAGACTTTCAAGGAAGAAGACAACTGAGTAGTATAGAGGCGGAATGAGCAAATAAAAACATGTGTTGAATGAAACAACAATATTGCTCAATTCTTCAAAAGCTTGGTCATGTCCTTTGGGTGTTTGGGATGATTAGCTGTCCAAAAGACATAAGCCAATGGCAGGCCAGTGGCTGAAAATGGCTCACAGAACAGTGAGTTGTATACAGCTAGTCAACTGACAGCTGAAGAATCCCAGTCCATGCAGTTCTCCGCTGACAGGACAAAAAGATTATGGAGAATTGTATGTGTCTGTGCTTCCAACATGCAGTGTGTCAACCCTGACAGCTTTGGAGCCTAATGCAATGGGCTACCCCCATTCACCAGCTCTCCATCAAGAACAACAGCTACAGGAACAAACTATTCAGTGTAAATCTATGTCTCTCAAGCCGGTCCTCAGGGATCCCCCACATGTGCCATGTTTTAGCTCCCTCCCAGCTCCCTGCAAGACAGGTGGACTGACTGGGGATCCCAAAAATCCAGGTTGAGAAACACTGCTGTAGATGATATCACTTAGCCAGTTGAATGGTGCATAAACACAGCAACATTATAACTTACTGTTAGTGTTCCATCAGTCCAAACATAAATCCCTTCCGTCTGTATGTCATTCAGGCCGAGCCATGAGGATCTTGTCATATGAGCTGAGGGCAAACGTCAAAATAAGTTGATAAGGCAAGAACAGAATATTTGCTGTTTTGACACTTGGTACAATGCAATGAGTGGCTCAGAGGGATAAGATTATGTCTGTGATCGGAAGGTCACTGGTTTGAATCCTGAGTGGGCAAGCCTCTGTGCCCCTGATCAAAGCCCTTAACTGCCAGGTCTATATGTGCTGCATGATGGTTGACCCCCGCCAAGCTTAATCTCTCCTAAATGTGAGTCTCATGGAGAGCCAGATGGGGTAGGTGAAAAGACAATTTCAATAAATATTACTATTTTCTTGGCTCAGTGTTACAAAGTATTATTTCACTTGCAAGGATGCATCTCAGCATATCTGGCTTTGATTCTGGAGTGCTTACTGTTTTTTTAATTAAGATTCTGGAACTTACCACTCAAAAAGCTGACTTCCTCTTCAGAATGGAAGCTGGCCAGATGTCCATTTTGATTGGCACAATACGTTTCAGCGTCTTGCCATGTCTTCACGGATTCAGCCTCAAAGTGGTAGCAAAAGTCTCTGAAGAGAAGGTATCCTACATCACAATGGGACTCTGGCCCGAAAGTGATGAAAGATTAATCAGATTAGCAGCAAAGTATTATCTTAGTATAAACTGCAATAGTCTGCCATTTTTATTTGTAATATTAAATGTGAGTATTACATATCTATACATGTCCATGGCAACAAAGGGGTTTTCCTTATTACTTGGTATACAACAAGAACTGGAAGCATGATAGCATGATAGAGTGATACACAGCTGTAAAGGTTGAAATAAATGTGAAACAGAATCTCATATGGACAAGAGACCTGATTACAAGCCGCTCAGTGAAGGTTATGGTAGAAATTTAGGATTTCATATACATTTTACCTGGAGCCGCAGTTGGTTTCGTATTTTGTCCTCCGGCCATTTTACAGATATAACCCAGATTTTTAAAGCAGTTGGTAGTTTCCCACTTTCCATTGTAATTGCCTAGTTTAGGATAAGAAAACTGTTTTCAAACTGACTCTACATTGGTCTTGAATAAAATGTGTGTGAGGAAGGCAACATGTGCACAGCCCTGGTAGAACATTCTGTTCTAACCTGTGAAGATCTGACCACAGTCCCAAAGACCCTTTGTGTCCTTGGGGTACTCAGGTTTCCAATTTGAAAAGGTGACTGGAGTTTTGTCCACCCAGGTGAAGCTGCCATCGTGATCCTTGTCTAATAAGATAAAGAATATCACAACTAGCGATTACAAGAATCACATTTCAGGACGCATTTGTGGTATTTTTTGACCCCACTAGGAGGTGTTCTCTGTTCAAAAAATGGTTAATGGCATACCTCAAAGCAAGCCAAGAGCGCCATCTATTGGGGTCAAGATTTACCACACATGGTTCATGTGTCATTGCTGTGACCATCACTACCAACAATCCATTTTCGTAAATGCCAGTGCAGAATCACACTGAGCTTGAAGCTTAACCCAGGAAGCAGAGGGTATGGGTCTGCTATGTTAAAGTGTATACTATTAGAAATTTAGAGACACTAGTTTTCCTAATTTAAATGTCTTTGGATTGTGGGTGGAAATAGAGGACTCAGTAAAAACCCACAAGAACACTGGGTTACTGTGCATGCTCCACACACACAAACCAGGGACAGGAATTGGTGCTGTATAGCTCAGTATTTCGGGATCTGTGCTAGAAGGTGATGGGTTCAAATCTTGAAGCCAATCATATCACCATTGGGCGGGCCCTCCATACAGAACCGCAGGAATAAGCAATTTTATTTTCTTTCATCAAGTGTCTTACGGTGTTGGGGCCATTCCGGAATACATCCATCAATTCCAATCCAAATCAGAAAAAGGAACTGAAGTTAGGATTGGAAAAAAAAAATTAGAATTAGAATTAGAATTGGAATTGAATTTGAATTTCAGGGAGATTTAAATTCCAGCACCAGTTCTACTTCTTGATTTGGAATTAATGAATGCATTCCGGAATGGTCCCAACCTTGGTGTCTTATACAATTGATAATAGATGTGAATAACAGTGTTGGAAATTGCATATATTTTGTGTCAAACTCAAATCTTTACCTGAGACCCCAATCCAGATATCAGGCACATCGGTTAGATGAATATCAGGTAGCTGAGCATTGATAAAATACTGTTCAGATTCACTGATAGAAATATAATAGATTATCGTTAGAGAAGGATTATAAAAAAATGCCATGTATAAATGTTGCTTTAAAAGTCATCAAAACATGTCTACACAGAAGATTTATGGTGCTACATGACTTTTATATTAACTCTTGATATTGACTCTTTTTCAAAGTCAATTTAAATCATGTTACTAATGACGGACAAAAAACTTCTTCATGAACCATTTGCTGTATTTTTTGACTCCACTAGATGGGGCTGTCTACAAAGCATGCCCCAAGAGAGAGGTCAAAAAATACAGCAAATGGCTCATGAAGCATTATTTTGTCCATCACTAATGCACTAGTAAATTTATATTAATATTTTAACATAATTCACCTGTGTGAATGTCACCATTTGTTTTAAAAATGCCCATCCTTACCTTTGAATAGTGACTAGGTTTGCCCCGTAGCTTGAGCACTTAGTCTGAGCTTCATGCCAGCTGGTCAGTAAACCATAGTTACTGACCACCCAGTAACAGTTACCACTGAAGCTCAGCCATCCCACAGGACATATGGCTGAAATGAAAAGGGCAACCGAAAACCTTCATTCCCAAGCAGTAGTGTGGATTCTTCAGAGCAGTGTTTTCCAATCCGGTCCATGGAAAAAAGTGAACTGTCTGGCAGACAGCTGGGAGGGAGGGAGCAAAAACGTGGACCATCTGTGCATCTCCAGTGACCGGATTGGGAAACAGTGCTTTAAAGGAAGAATAAAAGAGCATTTTAATAATTAATTTCTAATAATACACAATCCAAGCTAGATAGAAAATGAAGTATTAGGTTTGTAGTTTTTAATCCAAATTCATTTGCTTCATACAAATTACACAAACTGTTCTCACAGAGGAATCCAAACGAATTGCTACTGTAGTGAACTTACTATTCAGTCCCCTTTTGCACATATAGGGGCGCTCAGCACGGCACACATGAGCCCGCCACCTCCCAAATTCCTGTCCCTCTTCCTTGATGACGGCTGTACATACTCCACTGTGTTTATCACTTTTGTGAAGCAAATGAAGCAGACAATCTTCATTAGCATTAGCATGTAGCATTAATGTGCAGTTTACAGCTTTCGAGTCTTACCTGAGGTTGGGCTCGTTGTCTCCCCAGTTATGATAGGTAGTTGACGAAGCATCCGACCAATGAAATTGTTCATTGCCAGGCTGAACAGCACATGAAATTGCTGTGCAATTCTGCAACATTGGTACACAAGAGTTTTTACTATTATCTAAGAGCATCATAGGACCATTATAGTTATGATTTCATTCTGTGATGTATCATTCAAAATATTAGTTTGCATGACTGGATACAAAGGATGCTGCAGCTGACACACATTTTTAAAAAAAATAAACAGATGCAAATTGATTTAACACTTTTTATCTTAAACTAGGAGTTTCATATATGCTAATAATAACATAACAGCACATACTGTAATAATACTGCATTCATCAGTAAAACCATGTCCACCGATAAGACTGTGACTTATGAAAGAATCCAGTAATACTTTCGTTATTGAATCGTCATGAAGCCATTACCATAGTGGAGAAGCCAATCCAAAGGTCAAAGCGGCTGGGATCCAAATGGCCCATGACATACTGCTCCTCCTCGGCAGACAGGATGGAGACAAGGTCCCCTCCTTCTTTCAGACACTCCAGCCTTGCTGATGCCCAGCTCTTCCTGGAATGTTTCAACTGGTAACAACTGGAAGCAAACTGGTGCCACCCGTGGGTCGTGTCACAGGTTATCGGTGGGTTTGCTAAGATGGAGAGCATTCTTGGTAAGGACAATAAACACAAAATGCATTCTTTGGTATATCTCCCATTACTTTTTATCCAAATGTAACTTAAGTCGCCATCTTCTGGAAGGGTTGGGACTGCAACGTACGATTGAGCCGCTTGCAGATGTAACGCCGCCTGACACTGCATGGCTCATCGTTCCACTGGCCATCGTTTGCCCCAATAATTTGAGCACAGTCCTCATCGTCAGCCCAGTTGTCGGGCTGCCCCGGTCTCCAATACCTACACAAGATTTCTATGTGAAAAGGACTTTTGGCTTCTAGTTTAAAAAACAATTTACAATCACAAAATATCTTGTCTATGTGATAATATCTAAAGACGAATATAGTTAGCTAGTGACCTTACTTCTGTATTTCTGCATTACTTACGCGAGATAGGGATAGTAGACACTGCCATCACTCCACTCCCACACATCCTCGGAAACTATGTCATTTAGCCCAATCCAGTAGATGTCTGTCCCAACTTGAGTCCGTACCCATGTCTAGAGGGGCAGGACAAAGGCCACAGCTGACATAATCACTTGAATTACAGTTTATTTTCAAGTTGTTATAACAACTTTTGAAGTAACAGCACTGACATTTGGGCAGGTGGCTGTAAGAAGCACTAAGACTAATGAGAGGGATGCTAATGAGCCCCCCCCCCTCAAAATAAGCTCCTGTCCCCTGGTCTACAAAATCTGCTAAGAGGGACCTATTGGTACCACTGGGCCTAAGAGTACATAGTATTACCTCCTAATGCCAGAGGTTTACTTACAATTACTTGTAAATTGTTCAACAATGAACACATTGTGTCAGGATGTACAATTATGAATTCAAGCGGTGTATTCTAAGCCATCAAGCTATACTAGGAGTTTCTCCTACCCTCTCATTAATGTCCAGGATGCTCATTAAATTGCTGCCCTTTCCCTCACAGTCTGCCTGCGCGTCACTCCAGGATTTTGTATCAACAGAGAAAAAGTAACATTTTTCTTCATGTGGTCGCCAGCCTGGATCACACTGAGGAAACACTGCGCAAAAAAGGGGTAAAGATGGCACGATACAGACATTTTACAATACTGTCATTCTCATAATTTACAACAGAGAAAATCTAACAACTTTTCTGCATGGGGAAGTTTTATTCACAAACATTACAATAAGCACAAAAATACTTGTTTTCAGAAAAGTTCATATGCATTACAGTCATGTCATGTGAAAGTCATTTAGCTGCCATGAAGTTTATAATGATTCACCACAATACAGACTTGTCACATGTGACATAAAAAGGTGTTATATGTTACAACACTATTATAGCATCCAAAGATGTCTCAAAGGTTTCCCTCCAACCTTTATAATGCTTATCTAAGGAGAAACTAGCATATCCATCCCAGGAAGCACAGTGCGAGATTCTTCTAAGCGGATGCTGTACAACAGTGAGAGTGGCCCAGTCGCTGGAGGAAACCCATTCAAACATAAAATACAGACAAATAAGGCAGAGCTGAACCCCCAACTTTGTAAAATGTGAGCTACCACCTTGCAACAGGTTCATAGATCCTGATGAGTCTCTAGTACGGTCATAACATTACAACAAAAAGTAGCATGAACGTATTTTAATCCTATCAAGAAATGGGAAAAAAAAAATAATACTAGCTTGGCGTTCTGCAGTTTATAAAGATGCTTCAGTAATATTCGCACCAAAGGCCACATTTCCAAGTACTTGTGAAACTTACCAGAACCGAAAAAGCCACAAACTATTAAAAGCAGGGGCAGCATCCTCTGTCTTTGGTCCATCTTCTTCTTAAGAGCAAGGTGTGCACATGATCTCCTAACCAGCTACCTGGGATGCGCTAGGTGCATCTGTTCACCCTGCTGCTCCAGAGGATTCTGAGAAGGAAAATCAGCCTGGTCTACTTTTCTTTAAATGGTCAAAGGTACAAAGATTGACAGCGGTTAAAGTGTAAGGCACTTGTCAAAATTACCTGAAAAAAAAGCTCTCAACACCAGGCAGTTAGTTCAAAGTCATAATTGTGCCCACAGGGATGTATATTATGTTGTAATGAATAGCCAAAGATCAGATTAAACTATACTGTGTCAAACGCACACCAGACAAGTATACCAATATACACCCATGAACCAAAACATTATGACCACCGCAGTGTGAAGTGAATAACGATGATCTCGTAGACACATTACGTGTCATTGTCTGGGATATATTAAACAGTAAGCCAACATTTGGAACTCATAGTCAACATGCTGAATGCAGAAGAATTTGGGCAGAGATAATGATCTGTGTGAACCTGACAAGAGCCAAATCATTATGGCCAGATAACTGCTTGAGAGCATCTCTGAAACAGCAAGGCTTGTGGGGTTTGTATTGGCCTGGATTTGTACTGGACCTAAACCTTCCACCTCTGTCTCCAATGGATTACCATGGAGAGTTACTTCTCCAACACTGTGCACCCCACAAGCCTTGTTTCAAAGATGTTCTCACCCAGCTGTGATGCTGTGGGGTGATTTGAGGTGGGCTGTGCATGCGAGACACCCTTCAAACATCACACAGCTTATGGAATTCTGCATTGGAGAATGGGGAAATCTTTCTCATGGTTAAAGGAAATGTCTCATTGAGCTTATTTCAGCCAAATGGGGAAATACTAGTTATTAGGGCATAGTGTCACTAACATAGGTTACTTTTTCCTCAGTAGGAATCAGCATTTTAAGTTAATTTCCTTTGTTAAATAAGCAAATTTGTTTCTTGCTTTTGCATAGGTGATGCAATTACATCAGCTTTGTCTACAGATATAATTTGAAAGAAGAATTAATATTGATATTTTGATATTGCTGAATAAATAATTAAATATTTCATGGGGTGTCCTAATTTTTTCACACGACTAACTATAAACCTAAAATGATGTCCAATTTAAAAGCTGTATTGCAAAAATAAAATATTAGAAATCTATTCATTTCACATCCATACATCTTCTGTGCCCACTTACCCTATGCAGTGTTCTGGGGGTTCAGACACGATCCTGGAAGCTATGGGCACAAGGTGGGGAATAACCCAGGATAGGGCACCAACCGTGGCATAGTGGTGCAGTGGTCAGCACTGTTACCTCACAGCTCTGGTTTCCCCCCCACAGTCCAAAAACATGCTGAGGCTAATTGGAATTATTAACTGCCCATAGCTATGTGGGTGTGCCCTGTGATGGGCTGGCTGGCTCCCTGCTTTGTGCCTGTACCTTCTGGGACAGGCTCTGGACCCCCCTGTGACCTAGAAGGATAAGTGGTTTAGAAAGTGGATGGTTGGGACACCAGTTTACCTTAGCATGTTTTTGGACTGAGGGGGGAAACCAGAAATCCCACAACAATACCAGGAGACGACAGGGACTCAAAACCCAATCTGAGGAGCATGAAGTGAGTGTTAACTTCCGCACCACCTCAAATGTTTCTCTTCAAAATAAAACCTAAATGGAGCCAAAGTTCAAAAACGGATACTTTTTCATTTTACAGTTCTGCATATTTAGAGATTGTAAACTTATACAACAAATACCCCACTATGGTGTTACTTTTTAACCTGGTTCAGGCTAACTTTTACCTGTGTTAGCTACATATTTGATACAATAATAAAAGTAAATACTGTAATCAGCTGAAATCAGCTGTACTTACATATGCACAGTTGGTTGGCCTAAAAGATAAAATAGCTTTAATGTCAATAACATCAAAGTGCCCAATTGCTCAGCACAGAAGTTTATTTGTAATACAACTGGTAATAAATACAACAGAACCAAAAATAAAAGGAAAATATAAACCCTGATCTTGTATTCTGAATATGATTTTTAATCACTCTTGCATCTCATTTTGCTTAAAGTCCCTTACACAGGCACAAAATACAAAGGATATTCAAACTATGATATTCTAAGGGGAACTCAAGTCTTACATGGGAGTTCAATTCACCAATTGTATTGGCAGCTAGAGTCACTGTACAATATAGCAACAGAGAAGGCGTTTAGTCACATAAAAGCTTCACAGCTACAGGAACTGCAAAACTACAGTAGTGAGAAAAATGTTCTTAAATATAGCGAATGTCCTTATTAATGCTGTTATTACCATTGTTCAGTAGGTAAAATCTTCCCCAGTACATGACGAACTGTCAAGTTTGACAGGGCCTGTGTATTAGTATGCATGACCTTTTACACACTTATTAGTACATAAAATATTCAGTCAAATTCTAACATGTACAACAAAATGTTCAGACTACACAGGTACACAAAACTGATATTATCCACACAGCACAGCATACAATGATGCCAGGACTTATTTCCTAAGCAGCAAATACAAAAATACATTTCAGTTACACAAATATAAATGCCGTAATGTCTTTAGTCAAGTAATTTGTTTAGTTTATTTTTAGTGTACACTGCTAGCAATAATAAAATATTCAATTTCTATAGAAAGACCAAACAGCCTGCCTATTTCACAAGCATATGGTGAGAAATACTAAGTAACTGAACATCAATATGAAAACCGCAAGATTCCAAAAAGTAAGTTAGACCTCAAGTTTCAACACAGCAATAACAAACTATTCTGCAAATAAAAATATTATCCGATTCTAATTAGGCAGACGGCAGGACAAATTCCAGTAAGGAGAACAACACTTCAAAGATAGATAAAGATTAAACAAAACACATTAAAATACATCTGAAACATTTCTTTAAGTTATTGGGGGGAGGGGGGGGAAGACTCAGCACAGAACTTTGTAATAACCCAACAGGCAGAGATAGTGGTGTCATCGCAAATATAAAACTCCATTCACTAAAACAGTAAAGAAATCTCTAGTGCAAGATCATTCTACACAATTGAAAAATGGAATCTTATATGCATCTTGTGTACAGTACATTGAATTTTGCCTGTTTCTAATATCAGACTCAGATTAAGCATGATTGTTCACTCGCAAAGCACGTCAAACTCCACTTAAAGGTTGTTCAAAGTAAAAATCTGTTGCATTTGATAATCATATAAACACTGACACATTCAAAAATCGAGAACTTATAATAGACAACTTAATATTATGACACTACAGCATCCATTTCCTACTGTCATTTGTCTCCTAACGAAAGCTGGTAACTAACAATCATATCTATACTGCCATGACAAGCCAACCACATGGCATCTGAAATGTTGACGTGGCGAACAGTCTTTATAAGAACCTGCTGTTTCACTATTTTAAATGCTACCATTCACTCAGCTCCAAATGTATTGCAGCTCAGACCATTTTGAAGACTATTTTGAAGACATGCTAATCTATCACATTTGCTTCACCAGGAAACACAGGTTATTAGGGTTACTGAAGGTACACTACTACTAAAGATTGTGTGGCACGACCTGAAACCTGAAACAAACAACAAAAACGGACAAAAAAGTTATAATAAAAATTGTGTGAAGGGTGTGTTGAGCGGCTGGAAGATAGGGGTTGTTGCTGCCAAGTCCAGCTGCTACACACAAGCTCCGCCCCCCTAAAAGGAGCAGGTCACATGCAATCAACCACATTACTGGAACCCTGGCCAACATCCCGAATCTGGCTGACGAGCGCAGCGCATACGGCCACCCCAGAACCCGCACGGCAGTGTGACACAGAGCCTACCAGCTCCCACCTGAGGAAAAACAAAACATGATGAAACAATGTCATGAAATCCTAATATCACCTGGACAACTTTTCCCAAGAAAAAGTATGTTACATGCAAACATTAATACATTTTTCAACAAGTTCATAAATACGACTGATTGAATCTACTTCAAGCTGACCTCATAACCTTTAGGTTATAGAATCTAATGGAAATAAATAAATAAATAAATAAATAATAATTTAAAAAAAACAGTGGCTGTAGAGCATGCAACCCTAAAAATGTAAAGCCTTTATCATAAGTTTAATTGCAACCAATAAAGACATGAAGTAGAGCGATCGAAGGAATTCCATCGACCTGACCTGTTCATGCGTGGGTCATAGGCCTCCACTGTGTTGAGGTAAATGTTGCCGTTGTGCCCCCCCACTGCAAAGACACGGCCCATGACAGTGGCCACACCAACACCCCCTCGGGGGGTGGTCAGCTCAGCCACGTAATCCCAGCGATGCACTCGAGGGTCAAAGCGTTCCACAGAACTCAAAGGAGAGTTATCGTCAAAACCCCCTAGAGCAAATGAAGGAAGAACAAGATTACCACATGATTAAGACACCGACACTTGCATTAAACAAAAAGATAATAATAATAATAATAATAATAAATAAGTCATAGAGCCCAACACACTAATTAATTGCTAACCCCTTGACCCTGGTAATACATGAAAGTTTTAATATTACATTTTACCAAAACTATTCTAGACAAATTATTTGCTTTGCCAGATTCACTGGAGGGCAATGGTGCATCTTTCAGATTTCAAGAAGATCACAATGTCAGGATTATTAATATCTTCAATTGTTTCTAACCTTCATAGCATAACTAAAATGTTCATATGTCACAAATGTTTTACATTTTATTTAGTTAGCGTGAGAATCCTAAAAAAAATAGCTACTTCATTTGCACGGTATGATAAAAGTTAACAGAAACAATTCAACAATATAGTTTAGAGCTGTATGATAGCTCTGGTGGATGCAATTAAGAAATGTTGCTTACGCTTCATAATTGGTAACGTATTTGCAAGTTTTCCCAGAATGTGTAACTCATATTTTATATGCGCAAAGGGATCAACAGTCAATTTAGACAGCTGGCTGACAGGTAGCTGTATACTTACAGGTGAATATGATCTAAATTATTCCAATCAAACTGATAGCAAGTGACAGTACTGTCTCAGGCAAACAAGAAGCGGTGCATCGACCCGTTAGGAGCGCAGAAATCTCACCCACGACATAGAGGCAGCCGTTGAGCTCGCTGACACCGTTCCCCGCGCGTCTCTGACCCATCTCCTTCACCTCTGTCCACTTGTTCAAATGCGGGTCGAACCTCTCCACACTGGACAGCGAAGCTACGCCGTCATTGCCCCCCACTGCGTACACATGGCTCTGCCGACAATCGATACAAACTCTTATGGCTTCCAATTCCTCACAAAACGTCTGCCTGACCGATGCTACAAATTTTGCATTAATTATTCACTTTAACTGTCAATACTGTCAGCTCTCGTCTTACGCGGTTTTGAACTCAGTCCAAAATGCTTTGAAACATTATATAAAAAACTGTTTTAAGCTTCTTAAATGTTTCCACTAGCCTTCACGTCCTGTGGTAGTCTATTAACCATCGGGGGTCTAGGGGTAAGAAACACACTTTCACTGACTCTGGCATGATCACATATTTCTTCAAATATCAAACTTAATTCATGGCAAATAAATTTTCATATATTTGTTTTGCTATTACACTCATCTTTATTTTAATGTATATTGTAAATATGCCAGATTTATGTTAAGTTTGTAATTTGACATCAACGTATAGACATTGCAAAATGCAGTTTGGAACACTTGCAGAAACATAATAAAAGTACATAGTAAGCAATGCTGGCAGTTTGTTTTGATCCCAGATATCTGATCACCAAAGTCTTGGCTACATGAAGATGACTAAACGATGTATTTGCAACATTCAGTCGGATAAATAAATAAGAAAAAGCTAACTCATGCCACTATTTCTGGCTCCTTCCATTGAATATTTAGGAGATCCTATGTGTATACATGAGCCATTCACACCTGGCCCAGTCAAAGACAATTCAGAGACATTCTTCAAACATAGAGATCATAAACAAAAATAAACTGCCACTAAGTTTGGCGGGGGACATACCCCTAGGGCTACGGAGCCCACCCCTCCGCGGGGGGTGTTCATAGGGGCCACTGCACTCCATCGATCCGCATCAACATCATAGCGCTCGACGTCGTTGAAGCACGAATTGTCATCCAGGCCACCAATGGCATAGATGGGACCCCCAAGAGCAGCAAGAGCTATTCCCCTCCTTCATATAAAACAGGGACAAGTTCAAATTACATTCATGAAACATAAGACAATACTAACTCACCAGATACTTCTAAACTGGTATCACTTTACAATAAGACTTATAAAGGGTTCACAAATAGTTTAAAATCAGGCTAATTAGGCAGTAACATTCTGTAAATCATTAATATACAATTATAAACAAGTTGTAACAATTTTCTTTTTATTAATGAGTTACTATCATTTATAAATGGCAAAAGAGAGCCTTACTGTAAAGTAAGGTACCTTGAAATTTAATTCCAATGTCTGAATATTGTAATTCTTCCTGTACTACTGCCCATCTCAAATGTGCCCTCACTTGCCTTTTTGTGTTCATGGATGCTTTCATCATCCATTTGTTGGTAAGTGGGTCAAACACTTCCATGTTACCCAAGTGCTCATTTCCATCATGACCTCCAACAGCGTAAACCTTTCCTGGGAAAGAAATACGTAGATCCCCCGATTGCAGAACTTGCAGCGTTAGTTACTTAAGTGATGGCATACACAGGGATGTACAAATACAACATCGTAAACAGCAGACATAACATAAAAATAAACAGCGACGTTCTGTAAAAATTAGGCTAAATCAAGAAATATGATAATGTATAGCAGCGTTTCCCAATCCGGTCCTTGGGGACGGGCAGACAGACCAACAAAAAGGTGGACTGTCTGTCTGGCAGGGAGCTGCGAGGTAGCAAAAACATGGACCGTCTGTGGGTCTCTGAGGATTGGGTTGGAAACAGTGGAGTACAATCATTACTTAAACCTCTGCCTTTGAGTATCATTTACTCCTTCATCCCTACCCCATGCTCACCTCCTACAGAAATGACACCCACATGGCGACGCCGACTGTTCATCTCCGGCCCAAAGAACCAACAGTTCTTGGTGATGGAGTAACACTCGATGCTACGGAAGGGGTCTCCAGAGCCGCCTCGACCACCCACGCAGAAGAGCACACCTTGGGAATATTCACCCGGCGTTAGAGACCGTCTTTGCATCCAGCAGGCCATCACTCAACATTCCAGTTGGTCTGGGAGGCATCAAGGTATTACAGTGTACTGCGGTACTTTGAAACCGTCCACTGAGCATTGCTTTTCAAAATACCGTATATTGCACTGTCTGGATGGTACAGCCCATGCCTATTGTGCAGCACTAAAAGTGCCTCTGTGGGTACTTAGAGCAGTCATGTTGCTAACAATACAACAACACTTCTAATTACACAATTACAAGGTGTTTAAGGAAGACTATGGGTGTGGACCTGGGAGTGTGGGTGGGGCCATTCATTAACCTGAAGCCGATCCCTAATAAAATAAGGCAGTCTTTGTTTCTCACTGCTGACAGCCAAAGCCGGGTAGTACTTCCTTGAAACACATGTTTTTTGTTTTCCTGTGTTAAAGTCAAAACGGCTGTCTTTCCCACACATCGCATTCCCCAAAGCCCAGTCTCTATACCGTCCTCCCTCCACGGAGGCCCGTTTACTGCCCTGAGTAAAGCAAATATCACACCACAGAAAGAATCTGAATGCAGAGTGCAAGACCAAAAATGGAGAAATGACATTTCCACTGCAGAAATGTCAGGAAAAGCTAGGACAGTGCTACAGAAGTGTGACATCATGGACAGCCTACGACCTGCCACCTAACACAGAATGCCACTAACTTTGACCGGAGTTTACACCTTGCTTTTATTAAATTGGGTTCAATTTCTTTGTATCCTATAATTTTTGCACATTGGACAGGGCAGCCAGTTCACCTCGGACCCCCAGAAGTTTTCTCCTCCTTAATCAGGAGTTTTTGGTTCCTCCCCTCTGTTGTCTTCCAGCAGTATTTCTGTCCACCTTCCCCTTTTTTCCTTATTTCAAGCACCATTTTGTATAAATGATGCAATAATGGATTGCCACACACTCCTGTCAAGTGCTTTGATGGAACTGTGTTACAAAAAGAGCCATAGAAAAATTAACTAAACTGAACAACATGGTGCTGGCATACAGACTTGTGGAAATAACATTCCGTCTGTGACTCTATATTGCTTAAAGTAGGAGTTAATCTAGCCAACTATCTGTATAGAGCCATTCATCTATCCATCTCTTCCACAACCACCTATCCAGTACAGAAAGAAGGAAGCCTCCAGGAAGAACAGGAAATAAAGCAAGTGACACTCGGGGATATAATATTTGCATCCAAGGGTACATTCATAGTTTCAAACAGCAGGAAATCACACAAACAGACACACACTTGAGAGTATAAATAAACTTAGAATTACATGATGTGCATGGCAATGTTATTTTTTCAGTCTTACAGCCGAGTACTTATGTGGTATCATCTCACCTGCCGTGTGCTTCCTGGGCGTAGTGCGGAGGGAGTATTCAAAGTCAGGCACGGCCTGGTTGCTCAGATGCAAGTGGTAGTTTCGAGCCTCGTCCAGCAGATCACGGCATTTCAAGTTCGATCGGATAATCTCCTCTTTGGCCACAGTTCCCGTCAGGAAGTCCACAGGCAGCAGTGGAAGACGCACCTGCATTTTACGCAGAGACGCCGCTACATGGGTTTTGTTAGAGGAAAAACTGAGGTGACAATTTTCATTTAATGCCCGTCACAAATTGGTTAGATACAAGAAACCTACAACCAAAAACTTGTTACTAAGTAACACTATACCTTTCATGAGCACTGCATAAGCCATACAATGTGTTACATAAAAATTCAGTGAACAAGTACAATAACATTGTCAGAAATGCTGTGACAATCTCACTCTTATGACACTGACACGCTGTTATATTACAATTTATAACCAGTATACAGTAAATTTAACCATGGGAACATGAAGAATTTAATTTGTGGTGGAAATACTTCAGCTCAACAGAAATCTAATTAAAAAGTAAAACAGCTACTTGCTCTTGATATTTGAATAGACAGGGAAAGAAACAGGACAAAAACGGAAGGAAAACTGCAATATCAACATTTGATATTAGTCTGAATTCACTTTTACAACGGGATTCATTATCCATGCACTATGAGGAACTCACCTGGGCTAAGATCTGGTCTAGCCAGGTGTCGTGATGCTGCGGGTTGGTCTTCAGCCATTTCACAGCAGCATTATAGACCTGGGTCTCCGACTGGATATTGAGGTCACTGGACGAGAGCAGAGTGCACAGATGCTGTGGCGAGACGCAGGGGAAGTCGTCGCACTCTACGACCTCGCAGAAGTGCTCGCATGCGTAACGGTCCGCCATGCCCATCAGGTCCACGCGGTTGTGGCTCTCCGCAAAGGCGCGCACCGCCAGGCAGTTGGAGGGCTGGAAGTGAGCCTTCATGTACTCGCAGCAAGCCCGTGCCACCAGCTCCACCTGCAGAATGCACGCCGCGTACAGCAGGGGCTGCACGTTGTCCACCGTCAATGTCAAACGTGATGAATAGGCAAAGTCCACCAGGTCCTGAATGGCATCCCCATCAAAGTCCCGGATCTCAATAAGCTCCTGCTTGGCCTCGGCCATCTTGGATAAGAACATGGCCCTGAAGTAGGGAATCACACAAGCCAGCACTAGCTTGTGGCATGGTATTAGTTTGCTGCCCACCTACCGAGAAGGGAACAAAAAGGTAGATAATGGAAGGTGCACCAATTGTCTAAAATAGCTCACTCATATACACTGCATTGATGCGACAGGAGTCGTTAACCTCTCCTCGACCATCGGTTACTCCAGGCTGCCCAGAGTCATTGCCAGTTCAAAAGATGTAGACGCGGTAAAGTTGCTTTGCACTGTTTTCCGAAGTTTGACAAAACATCACTCAATGTGCATAAACATGTGACTGTGCTGCTGCTAAATACCATGGGAGCATAATTTTACATCGTCAGGGGTACAGTTTGGGAACAATTTTACATTTGGCTAATGCAAATTTGCAACAGAGTTTGTGAAAATAACACTGCCAACAAGGTGGTTGCAACTGCCTCCGCTGGAAAGGAGACTCATGCTTGATCTTTGGGAGACCCACAGAAGGAACCAGGCCACGATGCCAGCTGCCTACCTTCAGCGTGACGTCACAGAGCTCTCCCGCCGCATAAAACTGCCGAAGCGAGTTGTGGAACTCCTTCCAGGCCTCATTGGCTTCAAAGATGAAGGATCCGTCGGCCTGGCATTCGCTCTCTGAGCTCCTGGGCTGCCGCTTCTCCCTGGGCTTCTGCTGTTTGCCGTGCTCCGGGACCATGTCCCCTGGTGCCATTCCGGTCTAAAGCACTCAGGACCTGCACAGCAACCAGGGAATCAGACAAAAGAAGAAGCTGGAATGACATTAAGGTCACAAGAGACCAAATCAGAAATAGTGCTCTTTATAGTTTCAAAATAAGCAAATTGGAGAAAATTGCCAAATAAGAATAGAAGCCACTGACCACGACAATGACCACAATTTTATATTAATACTCAAAAGGCTGCCTGTCCTTCTCGCAACTGGCTATCCAGTGGAGGGTCACGGGAAGCTTAGAGCGACTTTACACGTACATGTATAAAATAGTACCTAATATCCATTAATGTGTCATTTCTATTACCACATATTCAGTCGCAGTCACCCTAAAGCCGTACCCATGAAGCGGAGGGTACAAGGCAGGGGACACCTTGGACAGTACGCCAGCACATCACAGGGCTAACACTCAATATACAATCATACAAGATGAGCAATTCAGAGAGACAGACATCTTCCTCTAACCACACATATTTCGGCTGTAAGAGGCAGCCTGACTAAGGGACTGTAAGATCATCTGCAGCTAACGTAGCTCGTATTTCATGTTTATGCTCGCTATCTTAAGTAGGCAGCTAAATCCATTATAAAAAACATCTATAACTAAAATAGCGAACTACCTAGCTACATATGGTTAAACGTTAATCTATATTGAGCAGATTTTCATGACTACCAAAAATAAATACGACCGATCTAGCTACTTTTTCCTACCAGGTAACCAAACCCGTCTATTGCAAAATCTATGGCTCCACGCTCAGCTTGCTCAACTTGTATTAGCTGGCTCAGTAACTAGCTGCATACTAGTAGTATCCAACAACTAGTCAGCTGTCTGGTTAACCTGCTACATTAATGACAGAGTTTTCATCAAAACTTCCCCGATC
This sequence comes from Cyphomyrus plagiostoma, assembly GCA_019775915.2. Taxonomy (NCBI): domain Eukaryota; kingdom Metazoa; phylum Chordata; class Actinopteri; order Osteoglossiformes; family Mormyridae; genus Cyphomyrus; species Cyphomyrus plagiostoma. The sequence goes on along the minus strand of JABFEA020000119.1, from coordinate 19,454,527 downwards.
AAATGAAAGACCGCTACGTAGCTTTCAGTAGACGACATAAAAACATATTGGACGATTAAAAACCATACGATCTAAATGTGCCAGGAAATGGGAAATATCCTCTGATTCTGAACGAAAACGAAAAGACCATTATTAAATGTATTTAAACATGAATTAAATTACCTCATCTTTTTATGGGCTCCAACAACGTCACGCACTTCCACTAGGCTGAACAAAAATAACGAGTGTGCGTCAATTGCGTAAGTACACATAATTACCGGAGAGAGGAACTCTGGGAAATGAAGTCATAAAGGTAATACTAGAAGGGGGCACAGTTAGCGCAAGTTATGAATAACCGCTTTAAAATAACACCTTGAATTACACGAATCGCTCATTTTATTTCTAAATTTAATTTTTCAATTATTTTTTTTAAATACGTAACATTTTAAATAAGCCCACGTTTCCAAAACTCAACTCAGGCATGAATTGAGAACCCTCTGTTCCATGCTCAAGTTGACTCTCATGCAGTGTTATTTACTTGCAGTTTTATCTGGCTGGAGTCCAACAGAGAGTGACAGTGGTGGTAGTGATTAAAACAGTTCAAGGAAGTCCCTCTGTCAGGAATTAAGTCAGATAGTTAGATAACATGGTGTTGAAGTAGAGTATGTGACAGAATAATTTGTGATAATAGGCCTGTCAAAACTTCTGTGATGTACTCAATAATCAGTATATTTACATGCACACTAAGAAAACCAAATCATTGTGTTAGTCTGACTAAAATCTGACTTTAAAGTGACAGAAAGCATGGACAAAGTCAGTGTTGCCAACTCACATCTGGCGTGTAAACCCTCATGTTTTCAGACTCTTAGGCTCATGCAAGAAATCTTATGGAAAATCTAAATTGTTCCATTATAAAGGTTAAATTAGCTACTTAAAAGCATTGGGGCTGTTTGTAAACCCCACAGACTGTTTACAAGGCTATAGAACTCTAACATTCATGTAAATAAGTGTGCAAACTTGTATCAAATTGAAAATCTCACGACAGCCAGATAAGCAAATTTGGCAACACTGGACAGAATACTGGCAACATAGAAAACAACTGAGCAAAAATCACATCAATATAAGGTTATTTTAGATGCATGAGAACGGTCTGAGCTCTAATGTTGAGCTTAAACTTGAAGTGGAAGGAAAAGAGAAACTATTCACAGTCAGATTTGGCTGTTTGGCAAATTCCTCTAAGTGTTTTTGATTTCACCATCTAAAAGTGTCTGAAGAAACAGCATCTTGTGAACATGAGGCTCCAGCTCAGTACTCAGAAAGGCTTAAAGTAACCATCGAAGAGGTTGTAAGTTCACTCAAGCATATTTAAAACTTGTATGAGACTGACCTTTTCTTAAACCGTAAGTTTGATATGATGTACCTCACCACTGATGAGAAAACTGCTGGAGGGTTTAAAGACCACCTGGCTGTTCTCTTGTGTGCTCACCTGGACTGGCATAGCCTCAAGCCTTGTTGTGCATCATTCTGTGAACCCCAGAGCTTTGAATGGACATCACCATTCATATCAGCCTGTTTATTGGTGTATGAATATGAATGGATGAATGACAGCTGCCATACTGCATGTTTGGAGTTACACAATGAGCTGGAGTCAGTGTGCATTGATTTCAAACTCCTCACTCTCTTGGGCCCCAGTCCGTTCAATGAAATACTACTGCAATATGGCAGGTTATGGATTAACATGTTAAAAAGTTGTTCAAGGCCCAGTACTTCAAACACTTTACAACTCTTTTGTTAGTAAGATGGATGTAAGGGCCAAATTACCTGTGGGGGGGGGGGGGGCAATCTTATCAGCAAAGGGCCGGTGTGTATGGAGGTTCCTGGGATAACCTGTAGGTCAGCTGTTCAAACCCAGGTGTGAGGACTCTTCAGCCAATCAGTCCTCTAGTCCTTAGTGGCCTAATTAGGGAGTTGCAGCAAAAACCTACATACACACCGGCCCTTTGCGGATAAGATTGTCTACCTCTGACCTAGAGGGTCCCAGGTCACCCTTTCAGATTCTCCTGGAAAAATCCACAGGTGCTCCTATACCAAACTTATATATAAAAAAACTCAAATATTACATCTGTATCTTTAATAGTTTTGAAACTACAGCCCTTTGAAATTTGAATTAATTTTATGCATTTTATTGAACGAGCCTTTTGGTCAAACTTCTGTCATTCACAGCTCCTTTGATGTGACGTGTACAGCTTTTGTGACTAGAGTTGACTTTTTCTGTGGAATCCAAATAAAAAAAAATCAATCAGATCAGCTGTATCTTATGTACTTTTCCTTCTGCAAGCCTCTGAAAATTCAAAATGTAACAAAGGATTACTCTGACACTTATATACATATACATAACAGTAATACATATGGTCACCGCATACATATGGCCTAATATGCTATGAATGACAGGAAAAAAACGGAGTGCTTTATGTAGGATACCATGTGAGTGAGAAGCTCTCAAACGGAGCGTCGCTGTGAATTTTCAGCAATTTTCAGACCTTTGTAGAAGGGAAAGTACATAAGATACAGGTGATCTGATTTTTATTTTAATTCTACAGAAAAAGTTGACCCTATTCACAAAGGTTCAAAGCTGTACATATCACATCAAAGGAGCTATAAATGTGAGAATTTGGACCTAAGTGCTCGTTCAGCAAAATGTATAAAATTTATTATAATTTCAAAGGGCTGTAGTTTCAAAACTATTAGAGATATATACCTAATACTTAGGATTTCTCCATAAGTTTGGTATGGGAGCACCTGTGAATTTATTCAGGGGAGGGTGACTTGGGAATTTTTTCTCAAATTGGGTGATTTGATATGGAATGACTCATAAGAAAGGTGGGAGGCAAGTAGTATTGGCAAATCAGTGATTCTCTGGGGTCTAGTGATGTCTGGAGGGGGTGCCTGGATCAGGTCGATGAGTCAGGTGTTAATGAATTAGTGGAGTATCTTGATCAGGAACACATCAAAAAATATGCACATTCACAGGCAGAGAGGAACCACAAATGGTCACTGGTCCCTCACTGCCAAAGCCTGATTGAGAATGACCTCATTGAACAAGATCAGAATATTCAGAGTAATTCCAAAGTGCATGAAAAGTGTTGTCAGAAGTTCAGCGCTATTAGGAGTTATTGAGAGACAGAGGTGTACATTTCAGATCCAGAAAGTAAAAATCCAAACCTGGATTTCATTTCAACCATCCAGTTGAATACTCTGAGACTGTGACTCTTTATGCTTAACTGGTTTGTTGAAACAAAATCCTGGTTTAGAGTTTTACTTTCTGGACCTGAAATGTCCAGCTCTGCTGAGAGAGAATAGGCAATGTGCAATGCAACAAACTATCAGTGCTTTCAAGGAGAGTTTACCTCTGTCCTACCTTATCCTTTTCTAGACTTCAGTCTAGTCTCTTTATTATAAATAAAACGTTCCATTTTATTCCAAAAATCTCCCAGGCTTTACAACTTGTAAGGTGATGCATGCAGAGTTGTCAAGTTTGGTCAGCTGGGTGGTGTGAGATTTTCAATTCAAGATGAGTATGCACACACATTTACATGTATGTTAGATTTCTATCACCTTGTGAATAGTCTGTTGGGTTTGCAAAGTACCCCAAATGCTTTTTATGTAGCTAATTTTAGGTTTATAATGGAATAATATAGATTTGGCATAATATTTCTTGCGTGAGCGTGTATGTGAAAGCGTGAGTGTCACGCCAGATGTTGTGCGAGATAGCATCGCTGTGAGCATGACATTGAAAAGCATTCTTGACACCCCATAGCTTTCCCTTAGAGGTCTCTTAATATGATTATATGTGTCTCACTCAGATACACAAAATGGTATTGTTTTTTCTTTGAGTTCTTAAAAAAGGTATTCAAAATAGGATGGACATCAAAATTGCAGTGGAATGTAACTATACCATTATTTTCTGTGAAGAAAAATTGTCTGACAACCTTGTATCTCCCAGACAGGTTTTCATTCATCCATCTGCCATAACTGCTTATCCAGTAGAACGTCATGGATAGCATATCCCCATAATGCATTGGGCACAAGGCAGACCTTGATATGAATTCCATATATACAGTTGAGTTGTTCAGCATTCTCAATAGGTATTTTATACTATATTCCACAGGATTTCAGCACACTGTGCAATATGAGATATTGTCTATTTGGACAAGTATACTATAAATACTAATAGTGAGCACAGAAATTGGCGAAAAGCCATTCTACTTTAGTCTAAGCAGCAGTGTTTTTAGCTGCAGTATACCTACAGTTCTGACTGTTGGCTATAGATTCTGGTCTTTTTATGTTATTCGCACAACACAACACTGATCTGTTTATTTAGGAGACTTTCACTTCTCATTACTGAAATCAGCCCTTGTTTGTATAAACCAGGTTACAACAGATAGAAAGTTATTGCCACACTCATTATAAACCTGAAAATGCGGAAGCTGGAGAACAGGATGAAGAGTGTTCAGTATAGCAGTGGCTGTGGATAGATTGACGTCGCGACATAAAAGACACCTTCTGACGATGGAAATATGGATGACGATTACTGACATAGGATTTATATCACAAGGCAAGCTCAATAGGTTAGCCGGGTCACAATTAAAATGGTTCTTCACCGGATATGTCATTAAGGAAAAGGGTTTTGTTGGGAACAAAGAGAAAAGCATCCGCCTTCTGGTCAATCAGATCCCTTGGAAACATGCTGTCACCTTCCGGAGATTCTTTGGGTGTGCTGCATTGTAAGAAGAACCCTGCAAAGGGCTCCATTCCTTAGAAACAGATTATTTATTTTTAATTGTGATGTTGGTTCTGTGAATTTCATTTTGAACCTTATTATTCAGAAAAATGACAGGAAGTTTGGATTAACACATTAAATGCATTACTTATTTAAATTTTTAATATTGATGTCTTACACTGTAAGTCTCATATATACATATATATATATATATACATATACACACATATACACATATATATATACATATACACACACACACACATATATATATATATATATATATATATATATATATACACTCACCTAAAGGATTATTATAACACCTGTTCAATTTCTCATTAATGCAATTATCTAATCAAACCAATCACATGGCAGTTGCTTCAATGCATTTAGGGGTGTGGTCCTGGTCAAGACAATCTCCTGAACTCCAAACTG
>JABFEA020000119.1:19420707-19442815 GCA_019775915.2 Cyphomyrus plagiostoma | reverse complement strand
CCCCCCCCCCCCCCCCCCCCCCCCCCCCCCCCCCCCCCCCCCCCCCCCCCCCCCCCCCCCCCCCCCCCAAACACGGTTCTCTGCCTGGGTTTCAACACATGATTTTGCATTTCTTTGTACACGTGTGGGAATCCTGAATAACTGGAATTTGAGCCAGTTACAGCTCAGTGTTGCCAAATAAACAGGGGAAATGCATGTTTTTACTGACCGGAACAAAAGGACATTTAAATTAGCATTAAGAATTCTCATTATTAGTTAAACGCTTTGTCTGTTTTGCGTGACATTTGGAAATGACTTGTGCTGCAAAGGCTGAACAACATTTTAATAATAGTTGTATTACAGGACATCTTACACTGGGGATAAATTCTTATACTCCACAAGAGGCCGACAGACTTCTGCACAGGCACTACTTCAGCAGTTTCTTCTTTTTCAAAAGGGCCTCCTTTAAGGCCAACTGTTGGGAAACCACAAATGATTCATCAGATTGTAACTCGAAACAGTTGCACAGATCACCTGACCAAAAGTTGAACGCCATAACACGTTCACGTCTCATAGTAATGCAGCGCACGCATGCATGAAACACACACACAAGCCCCTTTAAAATTAAGAAGCACTTCTGTTTCTGACACTGTACAGTGTTCTCGCATATTCCTCACCTGTTTTTCTCGGAATGATCGCTTGTTCTTGGTGCGAACGCCCTGACTGTGTCTCATCATCATGAAATTCTTCTTCTTCTTCTTCTCCTTGTTTGTGGTGCTGGCATAGGGATTTAGCTTGGTTTTCTTCTTGACAAACTCCTTCCTTTCTGTTCTCCCAGCCTGAGAACCGTAACGCACAAACCGAACCACTTAAATTTGCATTCTCTACCAATCTACAATTTCAGCTACAATTTGGGGTCCAACCCCAAAGGCATCACAATGAAAACTCAAGTAAATCTGACTTTGATATTTCATACCATTGCAGTGGCCAGGCGTGATTCTTTGTCAGCTTTGGGTTTCTTGTGCAGACGCTCAATATCCCTCAATTTAAGCAACTCTCCTCTGAAATAAGTTAGTTCTATAATGTTAGCGCAAAATAACTGTACAAAACATTTTTAGTAATGCATCTTTAAAATTAAGTGTTAACCTTAACTCAGTAGAAAACTACACTTACAACAGATAAATACGAAACACTCCAACATGTAATAGGGGTAACACCATTACTGACACTGCTCGTTTAGCTAAAATTCAAGAATTTATTTCATATTGAAAGCGTTGTATAAATCTAAAGAGGCACACACACAGAGACAGACAGACACACACACACACACACACACACACACACACACCTTTCCTCTTCATCGCTGTCCACGCTTTTCCTCTTTTGGCCCTTGCCGGGAGCAGAGCTGACTTCCTTAGCCATCTGAGCGACGCGGATCTTCTTGAAGTCCTCCTGCGTGAGGAGCCGGCTCATGCTGACTGTGGCCGCCTTGGCTTTCCTCTCATCCGCTGGCATGTTCTCCAGCTTCGCTGCCTGGGTCAGAAATCGGGCTCACAGACTGCTGAAGCTGGCTGTCACACACGCAAGGTGCTGCTAAGGTTAACCCTCATAATCATACCATCTCCCCTTGTTCCTCATCTGAGGAATGATGAACGTCAACCCACTCTCCATCTTCGTCATCTTCGTCATCATCGCTGACACTCTCCCACTCTTCTGTGGATAAAAAGTGCATTTAACACAGAAAGTCCCTAACCATTCTCCGAAAGCATCAGAATACGAATGTGAAATTACTCTCTTACCTTCATCCCCTTCAGCTTCATGGTTTTCCTCATCCAGACCCAGAACCTCAGCTCCTGGTATGTAATCCTTGGCTTCCAGCTCTCCATAGTCCTGGATCTTGGCTTCAGCCGAGGATTCTGTAGGTTTACCCTGTCAACACCAGCAGGCATATGACACGTCATAGAACTAGGCAACATTACTATAATAGGAAAAAAAAACATGTATCCGTAATACTTCCATTATTTAAAACTAATTTATATTAGGGTTGCAACAAACTGTGCAATGATCTGAAACAAAACTGAGAAATATATTTAATTCTTACCCTGTCTTTTTTTTGCAGCATCTTGGGATTCAAATTTCTAAAAAGCTGAATCAGCCCTCTGGATGACATCATCACATCTAAAAGATGGGGAAAAACTACGTGACTCTCGAGAATAAGCACATAAATACTACGCCTCACATTTACGCTAAAATAGTACCGTGTTCTGTTAGGTTGTCGACTCTAAAAATTTCATCTTTAAATGATTTTCAATTCATTCTTAGGCTTCTCAGCTTCCTTAGAGCAGGGGTCTCAAATTTCAATTAATCAGTGTGTTTGCAGTATGCCTGACCGTCGCTCTGCATGAGGAACGTAGGGAGACTTCACAGTGTATGGTGTACCATGTGGTGCAAGAACTGTCCCCACATGCTGTCCCCATATTCAAAGATAATTATGCCCCCATAGTTACTGCAAAAAAAAGTAACTAGTTAAACAAAAAAAAAGTAGTTTCATACCCTCCCAAATCACCCAATCTCATCTTTATTGAACCATTACAGAAAGTTCAAGATTTTTTCTCCTTCATTCCTTAAGGAAATGGAGGCGTTTCACTTACAAGAATGTTCCTACATCCAATTATTCTAAGTTTAGGATTTGACATAACTTAGTTTACAGATATTCTGAGGGAGTTGATCCCAAACCTTACTAAGTCAATGACATTAATATATGATTATAAGTTTTCATTATTTTGTCCAAACACTGTTATATTTGTTTCTTGATATGCGTTTACTTCTATCCTTCTGCAGAAGTTCCATTGCTTCTTCTAAAAGGCCACCTTACTTTTGTCTTTGTGCATTCTGTATTGAGCCAAGTCGTGCAGCAGGTCTTCAGTCATCGCCAAAGGACAGCGGGCTGCAAGTTCCCTAATCGCATTTATGCTGCAAAGACCGAAAGAACAGCACACGATTTTCACTATCAATAGGTTCAGAATCGGTCTCTAATGGCACCACCATAAAAAAATCGACAGTGCTGTGTAAATTACGAGCTCTTAGTGGGCCTCACAGAAAGACTAACACAGGAGAATTTCCCTTTGTCTCTTTCTTTAGGCAAAGGAAACATCTCCTGTTTCCAGAGAACAGTGAACATAATCACTGCCTTGTAAGTATGAAGTAAAACCCAATCGTTAACCATGACAATAGTTAACCTTAGACAAAACAGTACAGTTTTTGTGATGATAGACACAGTAAAGTTGGTTTCTTGTTCTGATAAAAAGAACAAAAAAAAAAAACCCTTTTTCATATAGTCATAACTGCATTTCGAACCTTTAATATGTGTTTATGTATGTGGAATTTCCCCCCCAGATATCAGTTTTTGCCTAATATAGTTCTACATGACAGATCATCTCCAATTTCTACCCCACAAAAGCACTATAGCTGTGTGATCCTTATTAAATGTTACATACCCAACAGTCATGGCCTCTCCCGAGTTTCTGTCCGTGACAAAGTTGTTAGCTATCGTCATGATTACAGGCTCAATAACCTGAGAAAGTGACACGAATGCATTATCACATGGTTACCAAGTTATTCATACGGTATGAATAAAGAGGACGACTCACCTCTGGAGGAACTAGCTGATGAGAGGCCTGTGCAGCACACAACAGGATCTTAGTGACTTCTAAATGAGGGGAAAAGAACAAGCTGTGCAAACAGAACTGGTTCAGATTCCTATCATTTTGACTTTTGTTATAAATAGGGTTCCAAAGCTGTGTAAACTTTCCAATTCATGGGAAGTTAGACTATTTTTAAAATCTCCCAGGTTAAGTGGGAAATTTTCCATGGGATTTAATGGGAATTAAAGAGAAAAATCTCAGAATTTTGCATTCCTAGTTATACGAGCATTGATACTTTTGTGCTAATAATCAACCAATAATATATAATTAACAAATATTTCCAAAGTATAAGATACATTACTTTAACAAGCATGCCAAAAATTTAAAGAATGTGCAATTAAAAATCCTTGGACTTTGCAGATGAGCATGTTTCACTTACAACATGAGCAATTACATGGAGGCCTGATAGTCCTAACTAGCCACTGTCATTGTAATGGAGAATTGATAATTGCTTAAAGAAGACATTTTATCAGTTGGTATTCCTGATGTTTAAATGGTCTGTTGTGCAAGAGCAAACCTTTTTTTCTTATTTTAGGAATTGCTGGAACACTGAATGACAGAGGAGGTGAGGCAGTAAGCAAGGTATTATTATTCTGGAGTGGGAATGCACATTAAATATTAAAATATTTCAATGGGTAGACTCTCATCCAGCACTTTTCAAAAGCTGTTACTTAAAATAACCACCGCAAATGACAGAACATGAGTTGTAGTCCATTGATGATATAGGATTTAAATTCATACAGGAACGACAAATAAATGAAGATTCTGCTCATAAAGAAACTACTTAGAAAAACTGTCTTACCCCTCTGATGTGGCTGGAGAAAACGCTGCATGAATGGGTAGAAGTTGAAGAGAAAAAGCTAGAAGAAAAACATATTAATGTTTTAGAAATGAAAGCAATGATCCATATTAATGATCTGATATGGATCAATATCAGAACTCCACCAAAAATAGAAGATCTCAAACAAAAGATCCACAGTGAGGGTGACATATGGCTCATGATCAGAGCAGTCCAACGGCGACAGGGGCTTTTACCTCATGAATCCCGATGAGTCGAGAAATAAGCTCCATCATCATCATCTTCACCTCAAAGCGTTCTTTAGAGCTCTCAAGCTGTTTGAAAAGTTTCTCTGCAAAATCTGTAGCGGGTTTGATGACTGGTTAAGAACAGAACCATAGCTTCTTACTAAGCTGAAGCTGAAACTGAACTATACCTTGAGGATCATGAATCAGATGAATTGCAGAGAAGTTAAAGACCTCGGCACGTTTTTTCTTCTTATGTTTCTGTTCCGTGGAGAAAGTTGCAAAATAAATGGGCCTGCTGATATCACCAGAATTACTGAAGAAATGGATTTGTAATCTTGCGCTTACCTTAAGAACTTTCATGGCCTTTTCCAACTTTTTTTTGCTTTTTGAGCTTTTCTTGCCTGTCGAGTATCTCATAATTATGTCTCTAGCTGTGGGTCCTTCGTCCTGGAAAGAGTGTAAACTAGTTTGCATTCTGACAGATAAGATCACCATTACAATCAACCAGATGCTGCCTGGAAATACCAGGACCTGCATTTTTCCTCACTTACCTCAGACTCAGAATCACTGCCCTTCTTATCATCCTCATCTTTGCCCAAAAAGAATTTCAGTGCTGCCACAAGAATCTGGTCAGAGAAATGAAAAACATCAGAGGTCTATTTATGGTTGACAAGTGATATCATTTTAAAACGCTGCAGTGAAATGTATGCATGTTAATAGGGACATTATGAAGGATTATAAACATGAGACTGATGATTGTCTATGATATAATGGCATGAAAATACAGATATACTGGAATCAGTCTAAATGCATGAGCCACTCAGGAACATGTCTTGATCTCAGAAAGATGTCTTTGTCCATATAATCTTATGGATCCCATTAGATCCCTAATGGGATCCATAATTTCTGATTTTATTTCTGATTAAAACCAGAGGTGGGTAATTCATGTCCAGAGAGTAAAAGTCCAGACTGAGATTTTGTTTCTTTGAGTATAAAGAGTCACTGGTTGGACGGAACAAAATAATGGGCAGCAATTTTACTCTCTGGACCTGAACTACCCACCTTTGATTATAAGTTAGCACACTTAAACATTGTATATTATTTATACTAATATTTGTGTTGATGTTATCTAACAAACAGGAAATAAAATGATTGCTGTGATATATACACATTAGACCTACTTTCAAAATTTAAGCCATCTATATTGCAATGAAGCCTGTGTACTTCATCATGTTAAAGTGTGTACAAAATTTATTCCCCGGTCAAGTAATGCACTATACAAAAAAGGAACCTATAAAAATGGTTACCAGTCCTCTCTAATCATGCTGTTTATTTTTGCATTGATAAAAACAAAAGAAGAATAAGGCCATAAATCTGTTTGATTGACCAAGTACACATAAGAAATGTGGACCCCTATACTGCACTTGTGACAGTCTGAGACTGTTAATGGTATTGATTAATTTTCATAACAACATTCTCATTTTTCCCCAAATGTGTTAAATTTCAAGCTAAATCTAGTAAGGCCTTCAAATCCATACAGGATTATATAATTAATTTATGTAATATGATTTAAATACCAAACACAAACTTCAATTCTTACAATTAAAGCTACAATTACATTTTAAAAATATTACATGGAATACAATTTTTAAATGGGGAAAAACAGTATGAACATGTACTAGGTTCAACACTGTTATACTTATGTAACAAATTATATAAGTACTCATTAATGAGTTGTGTAAAAATGCATACTACCTTTGTGATTTTGGAGAAACATGCTGTTGTAATGACATTTACAGTTTTGGCATCATTCCTAAAATGAAAACAGTAACCAATTTAACTCTCACAACATCATCCGTTCTCAAATACTCAAGAAATCCTCAAAGACTTCTGAAGTTTTAACTGAAATATGTATGTGAGATTCCTTTGACTGAGAAATTAATCACATCAAATATTAACTCCCCATTTTAAATCAAAATTGCAAAAGTTCTTCAGGTGTCACTGGCTAATAATTGTAGAGAAGTGGTACATTATGTAAAATGAAAGTACTAAAGTTACTCACCAGATGTTCCTCATATATAGCTCAATCATGACGTCCAGCGATATCTTTCCTGCCACAGCATTGCTGTCCCTAAGCATCGTGTACATGAAGTTCTGCAGACTCTAATGAAATGCAGAAGATTATAATATTACCAAGAATAGTAGCTGTTAAACTATATTCAGTGACAAGTAGGAAAGGACTAACACCCACCGTGTTTACTTTGTTGTTTTTGTGTTTAGCGTTAAGGTTCTTGATGTCTGATACAATGTGCGTGTACAGTGTCTACAAAAAGATAGGAAAAGTCAAGCATTTACTGGAAAAGTAACAGCAACTAACGATCAAAGGCCATGGCTTACCTTACGAAGAAGCTTGTCATGACAGCGCAGCAGCTCAAAAAATAGTTCAAGTAAACCAGTCGGACTAATGAGGTCCTTGTTTCTGAGAAGGATAAGTGCCTTACACAAAGTCTGGAGGTGAAAGGAAGTCAAAGCAGAAAACAGAAATTGAATTTAAACTGCAAAAAACATTCCGTCTTACATTTAAGGTTGGTTTCCCCCCGATCGTTACAGTCAATTACCGCCAAATAATTACAATCACTATATCACAATTTCTCTTCTTTATGCACACACTTTCTAAAATATTCAAATATTAAAATTGAGAAACAAACTAGAATATATATTCAAGAACGTACACCGACAACTCATTCAACAACTAAGTGCACAGTATTCTAATGACGGCTGGTCTCTAACCATGCGTAGGTCAGAATCAAGAACTGTATGATGATTTAACAGAATTTCAATCAGTTCTTGCGGAAAACTGGACATCTGCTGCTGATAACAATGTGCAACCTGGAGAAAAATAACGGAAGTTAAGGGATAATTAGAGATGCTGCATGGAACATTTACGTCACACTGATTCCAGAAACACTGTGCCCCAGTACAAACACAGAAATGTTTAATTGTCGTACCTGAGATAGAAACATAACCAGCTCTCCAAGCTCTTTACTGGGCTTGTCAGGCTGAAGTTTTAGAATCTGAACATTGGACTCGTAATGTCGGTACTGCTGTAAAAACTGGCGAATGAGAATGGAAAGGGTATAGAAAGTTTCAATATAAGTGAACACATTTTTTACATTACGTTGGTCATATAATAATCGACAGTTTTAGAGAATCTACTGGTGTACACATATACATTTGAGAATTGTTATTGTTATGTTATTTACATATCATCTTACCTCTTCCGTGTAAGACTGGGGGTCTCTTTTGATAAGATTCTGCAGTTGTGGTAAATTTGTTGGTAATTTGTTGTTATGTCTTCCTGACATGATTGAATTTTGTTGACTCCGCAAATTTTAGCAAGGAAAAAACGGATATTGTTAGTTCTAATACCGTAAAACTTTCAATAACGTGTCTTAGATGCTGGTCGCCATGTTAGGAAAACTTATCGACGGATTGCGTTGAAGGACAAACAGAACGGTAGGCACATGCGTTTTACAAATTAGTCTTACGTCATTGTAGTTTTAACTACTTGATATTTTGCATTACTCTTATTGTAAAATTGTATTAATTTACTAAACGATACATATTTACAAGGGTTTGACCTGTCACGAAATTCGGTTTTGTAGCACACAGACGGTGCTCAAGAGACGCCAAAGACTCAGAGGAGGTTCAGCACATAGCTCGAAAAAATGAATGCAGAGACATCCGACAAGTGAAAAAGTGTATGACTACGGAACCATCAAGGATTCATTTTTTAAGGGCTACCAGCATGCACTAAACATCCAAAAACAATGTACTGACATTCACACATGATGTAACCGTGTCTACACAATAATTAAAAGCTCAATAACCCGAGTGGAGTACACTTGTTGACGGTTGTGATTTCTGTAGAGCATATAAAGGTAGTTCATTTTCCATAATAACAGCAGTGCTTACTATCATTCCCAGCTTTCCCCATATGTGATATGGCAGCCCTGATTCTGTGAACCTAACATATAATTGTTAATAAATTTTCTGTAACTTTTCATCCAGATTGTACTGAGGCGACACTATGGACAGGATGCAAGGTTAGTCATCTTCAGCACCCGGAGGAATATAAAAGTGTATAAGGAAGTTCACACCCTGGCTCATTACAGAAATTATTTATCTTGAGCAGGAAGTGCCCACTGTAATATTCTTTTTACAAAGACTTGTTTTATGTTTTTATAATGAAGTCATGGCTACATTGAAAGGAAATATTACAGATCTGTCACTTTGATAGATTTTTGCTTGTATACAATGTGTGCATCACCTACTTACAGTATTGTGCTTTACATGACTCTCCTGCATTAGGGAAGCGAACAGTTGTTCAAAATTTAGCTGCACTGCTACATTTTATAAACTCCTGAAAACAAACCATTTTTCTCTCACTAGAGGATGCTATTAATTCTACCTTAGTTGTTTGTAGGTTGATAGGATCACAGATAGCAAACAGGTCTTAGCATAAATTTACACACTAATTTTTTCCCCGCACTATTTTATCTGATTTTATAGACGTTTTCCCACTCTTTCCATTTATGTGATCTACTAGCATAATTTTGGCACATTTGGAAAAGCAGGGAAGGATCTGGGGTCTGTTTACAGTAGCATGTTCATGTCAGTAGTATAGTTTAATTTATTTTGCATTTCCAAAAAGAATGACGTTTTAGAATACTATGTAATACTATGGGTGACAATGAACACCAAGACTGGTATTTCAAGGAAGCAGCATTACCTTGAATAACACCTGTGAAGAAATTAAAAGTAGACAATGTTTTGCAGGTGTTTCAAGGCCCGTTGTTAATGTAAAATTATTATATTCCAATTAGAAGGTAAGAATTATTGGTAAATTTACAAACGAATTAATGTGTACATATAGTGACCATACAGTAGCAGTAAATGCCCGTCAGTATGAATAGGGGTTCATCATATTCAGTTGGACGTACTGTATTTGGCCTCTAAGTTCACATAGGATGATTAAGTTTTTATAATATGGGTGTTAGAGAAACAAAACCATGTTTCTCTCCATCTAATCCCCTGTATATTGTCCTGTATGGATCTTGCTGAACTTATTTCTTATATATAAATGTACAAGAGAATAAAGAAAACAGTTATGTCTTTCCAGATTTTTTTTTTTTTTTATTTGTTTCAACAATATATCATTCAAGTTTACATCTATATATAGGCAGCTATTCATCAAATGAAAAATATTGGCAAAGCTATTGTCGTTCACTAATAAAAACAGCATTAGGATAAAACGTATGATAGACCAAAAATGAAGTTACTCTCTTTACTCAAGTGTGTCTAAAATATGTATAAAAAGCAGATCATACTTCATTTACCACAACATGCAAAGTGACAACATATCCAAAATTCACTTATTTAAAATGAAAATATTAAGTTGAATGAGATAAAAATATACTCAAATACAACAAATAAGCACAAGATAATCTTTTATTTACAAATAAGAAATGTCCTGTAAACAGCATTTTTAAACAGTTTTCACTTGGATAAATATATACATTTTATTTAAATCAATTACCACAGACAGTCAACAATTTATAATAGATTTACAAAGTAAATACTGTTGTAAATATCCTCAAGGCACATTCTCCCCCATACATGTTAAAAATGTCATTATACTGTTCCACATAAAATATTAAGCCATGTATGAATTTCACTTAAGATTTTATAAAATGCATTTAGGTTTATTAATGCAAATGCCAATGTCAGCTACTGTATGAATCTACTTTATTTCATATTTAAGAGCAGCAACCTAAAAAGAGAAAAGAAAAGAAAAGAAAAGCAAAAACACTGTCCTGCAGGACTTCAGTTTTGTGGAGCAGAAAGTTTTAAAATTACAACAAGTGTAAACGTCCAGTAACAAGTGAATTCATCTCTATAAAACTCTGTGCATATCGACACAAATATGTTGCTCTTGTAATGAGAATACCACCTGGATACCTGGTAGAACTTTGTTATCCTGAGATTTTCTCCTCAGCTTGAAGACATCGGAGTACATACAAGATCACTTGATAGCAGAAAATGTACTGATCCTGTGGAATAAATAAAAATGGAAATATTTAATTGCTTTACTAAAAAATAATAATTGGGCAACATGATCATGCAATTAACATGTGGTTTTTAAATACAATTAGGCCAGAACTGTACTAACCAGTAGAAAATGAACTATACGCGGTACAAGAAAAATTCATATGCATGTTTAGAACATGAATTAAAATAGTCATAGAAAAAGTATGATTCACCTCAGTCTGAACCATTCCGTGTCTTTGCAGCCTCATTGTACGAACAACGTTAGAAATATCAAACTAAAAAAAAGAAACAAAATTAGAAAAATGAAGCCAGACTATCCTGTGAGAATTGTTCTTTGAATCAGTGGGCATATCTCATTTCATCGAGGCCAATATTTTTATACTGGATATGTGTGAAACATATGATAGAGGTTTACTTAGTGCTATGAGATGAGACACGTCATGATGTACGGCCACTTGCTGCCGTTAGAAACCAAAGACTTATTAAAGAAATTTACTTGTACTTACATCTGCATCTTTGCTTATAAGACCAAGAACAACATCAATGCATATAAGGGTTCCAGAACGACCTATTCCTGCACTGCAGTGGGTAATTATGGGACCAGAGTGATGGATATGCCTCATGTAGGAAATGAACGTCAGAAGCTCTTCTGGTTGTGTAGGTGTCCCATGGTCTGGCCAACCCGTATAGTTCAGGTGAGTAACCTGCTGGATCTCTTTGGTCTAAGGAAAACAAGATATATAAACAAGTGAATCCTGAGATGCATATGAGAAAACAAAGCAGTAATGTCAATTAAATACAAATATTTAGTACCTGGACGTCTTTAACCTCAATAAGTCGAATAGTAAAGTTATCTAGATGTTGATCCTTGATCAGCATGATTTGTAGCCTGTCATCTACCATTTCAGCAGTCCTTGGTGTGTCTGGCCAATAGCGTTGACATTTGATTTTCCCTCCTTCTACTTCTTGTGTCATCATCGCAATGACATTTGACTTCTGTTCCCACACCATTTGCCAAAAGTCAGCCAGGGTTGTTGGCAACGGTCCTTGGCAGGCAATATACATGAAGTTCTCGTCCTTCACTGGCATGTTGATGAAGTTGGCGTTGATATAGCCCCCGTCTTTGCCCAAAACCACACGTGTAGCGTCAACTAAGAAGAAACAGCAAAACATGGTTTTTTTAAATGAAATGTTGTGAATACAAAAGCCTTAAAAATTAATGCTCGGTAAAAGAGTGACATGGCCAAGTTTTCTTTCTAAACAAACAAGACTAGAAAGTAGACTGTGGAAAAATGATCAACTGACCGAACTCAATCTCCACTAACATATTTTCTCATTAAGACCCCTTATGTTTTGCATTGTGTAAAATCACAGGACTTTTCCATATTGTTTTAAACCTATGTGTATGTATGATTGTACATTTGTCCCCAGTGAGACATCAGGTTCCAAAGGTAGTACACAAAAAAAGACAATTAAGGTTGCTCCACTCACAGGGGACAATGTTCTTGTATCTGTTCTTTTTCTTGTTTTCTTTTGTTTGCCCTATCAAGCAATCATCCAATGGCTGCAAGTTCTGGAGGTTCTGTTGAAATACAAGGAAATCAGAATTACACTGCAGTTAAAACAGACAGTTCTGCTGTGGTTCTAGATGCCTTTGCCAATACAGATACAAGTCATTGTACAAAAGTACTGTACAACGTATCACCATAGATACAGAAGAAATGCACACCTCAAATTCTTGCAGGGGAATCTTCTGTTCCAGCAGCCCACGAAGCACCCGAACCACCGAGTCCAGCTGGCTCCCAGTATACTGACCGTCTGGAACCACCTTCACCAGGGGCAGTGAAGTCAGTTCTTCTTCAGTAATTATTGGCCCATCTGAATTAAGCAGAAAAAAATGTTTAACTTCAAAAGTTAAAATGTGAAACTTCAAAATATTTCATGACGTAGCCAGAAGCTGCTATACTTACACTTTGATATTATGCAACAAAATATTGAGTTCAAAATTTAGCTGCACTGCTACATTTTATAAACTCCTGAAAACAAACCATTTTTTCTCTCACTAGAGGATGCTATTAATTCTACCTTAAAATATTTGTAATATTGCATATAATCTTTATGAGAGACACACAAAAAAATCTAATGGCCTCTCAAATATTGATCTTTTGAAATGGCTGTAATCAAGGGAGGGAGCAAATTCATGATTAACATCACAGAGGATAAAACCCTTTTGCATCACGGGGATTTGTGGCTCAGGCCCCCCGTGAAGAAGAAAAAAAAAAAAAAAAAATCACAAACATTTATGGTCACCTTGACGAGCGAAGTGAGCATGTGAGTGGAGCCAAAAGTATCATGTAAAAGGCTGCCATAGAACATGCTAGGGGTGTCTCAAAAAATTCCCATTGAACTTCTTATACTGACTCCACAACATACGATGGGTAGCGTCACCAAGCAGAACTGTGGGCTGTAGAGATCATAATACTGCCCTGACTCTCACCTCCATCACGCTTGGGGTTGATGTTTTCTATGGGCAAGTCGTCACTGCCCCATGTGATCTCATCCTCATCCTGGCCATCCCCCAATGTCTGCAGGTGGCTGTGGGAGGGGAAACTCTCAGTGTAAATGTTGCATTAATTATCACATTTGTTGACTTTATTGATCCCAGGGGTAAATACTGGTAATACATACATACAAAATCAATGAGTGACTGGGAATCTACTGCACAGCTACTGCACCAGCTTTGGTGATTTATTTCACTTTGGATCATCTACGATTTCAATAATAAAAATCATTGAATAAGAACATAAAATAATTATACAATTATAATAACGCCTTTATGTTTTGGGGGGGCATTATACCCAGTGTGATGAATTAGCAACGGCAGACAAACTGATTTCATGTCCAAATTGCTAACAGGGATTTAATCACCTTTTTGGCTGAATCTCATCAACAGACTCCTCTTTCCAGGCAGTTTTTTGCGACGTCTATAATCACACATGACATATGGTTTCAGACACTTATTTATTCAATATGTTCACACAGTGTCATAATGGTTTCTTTCACAGGAGTACCTCTGGGGAATCCTCAGGAAGTGAGGAACCATCACAGTCAGTGTCCTCAGAGAGGTCAATATCCTCACCCTCCGTTTTCTGCCTGTTTAAGGATCTTGGATCATAATCTGGGAAGAAGCGAAAAGATTTGACAAAGTAAGACTGTCAGATGTGCAATGTCTCATACAGAGATAGTTTTCATGTATATTGAGTACAGAAAATTGCTACAAGAAGTTAAAGTAGAAAGCAACCAAATGCATAAATATACTATATATTGACTGAAGAACTGTTTGAATACAGTGTGTGTACGCAGTACCTATTGGTGGGATAGGGGGCGGGGCTCTTTTGGTGATGGAATTCTGTTCATCAGCAGAAAAGTCCTGTTTTGATCTCAGCCCAGTCTCATTACTGGCTTCTGAAATCACAAAGGTGAGCAAACATTGGTAAAAATGCACAAAGTTCATATTTTTAAATAATTTATTACAAACATTAAGCTCTTCAAGTTTACAGCTCACAAAGTAAATATTAAATTCTTTAGATCAGTGTTTCCCAACCCAGTCTTTGGGACCCCAAGACGGTCCAAGTTTTTGCTCCCGCCCAGACAGCCCGCAGTTTTGCTCACGTTAGGGTGTTGGAAGGGACCAAAAACGTAGACTGTCTGCAGGTCCCTGAGGACTGGATTGGGAATCCACTGCTTTAGATCTATTGTAAAATTATTTACCATTTGTTCAGTAACAGAATTTATAACTGAAATACAACAATTATCTTGGAGACTGCCAGCACAGCCATGCTTACCTGTGTTTCCGTTGCATTTGTCAGTGGGAACAGGTAGGAAATCCAGATAGGTGCTGGGGGTTTGGTCAGGAGGTCGGGACACTGCGAGCTGAACCAGGCCTTGGGCCTTGCGGATGGTGGTGACAGCTCTGGCATGTGACACACCAGTCATGGGCTGTTCATTTACCTGTGTGGGTAAAGTGCGCGTTTTATTTAAAGTAATAGAGCTTTGCACCTGAAATCAAAATACAACAAACTGTAAAGTGAAGGAGGAAGTGTGCCAGGTGTTTGGGCCAACCATGTGACACGCTGATAAGCAATGTGCAGAAACCTTGAGAGAAACGCTGAAAAGAAAAATTTTGATTGACCTTCAAAAAGTCAGTATCAAAGCCTTTTCGCTGTGGCGAGAGAAACAAACCTGTAGCAGCCGGTCGCCTACTTGTAAAGTTCTGTCCGTGTCCGCGATACCTCCCGGCGTGATGGACTTGACGAAGATACCCCTCTCGCCGCCTATGACGGAGAATCCCAAACCTCCTGACGCAGGCTTCTGCAGCTCCACATGAATGATCTGCTCCTGGAATGGGGCAGGAGGGGGTGGCAGCAGATGTTCAGGACCATAACACAAAAATAATACTGTAATACTGATTCTCATTAAAAGCAGGCTTTATAATAAATACGTTCTATAAATCTTGCATACTGATCCAACAATAATAGAGAGGGGGTGAGGAGGAGGGAAAAAAAAAAACAATGTGGGTGTGAGAAAATGTAAACGTCCAAGAGCAGAACAGCTGAGGAGTGGAAAAGCGAGAGGTGAGGGCGTTACCTCAGAGGGACACATGGCAGACAGTGTGTCGGAATCCCCTCCTCCATGCAGACACCCTTAGATGGGGCAAGGGGGACACAGTCAGCTACGCGCTTCACAAAAAGGCCTTTCACAGCCAGTTAAAACAAAGTGTCTTGTTTTGAATTGATTTTCCACATCTATGTCTGTGTGGGACATATTTTAGATGAATACATTGAAATTGTTTCAATAGGCTAACAAACAATAAGCAAGTGAAAGAATTGACATACTAGTTACAATACAAAATGTAAGAGTAATAAATAGAGAATGATAAAATGCCAACATTATAAATAACAGGTCAACACACAATATGAATGTTACAATTCTATATACTAAATTCAAATCTACAATTCTAAATAATAAACCTGTAAAACATACCGTTGATGCTAGCTGGGGAATTCATGTATGGGCTCACGTTGTTAAGAAATGAACTTTTCTGTCCTGGTGTGACTGGCTTTCTGTCCCTGTAAAATAATAAAACAACCATCATTAACACAACCACTAAGACAAACCAATAAAATAACGAAAAAGTTCACTAAGTAAACCGATGGTCTAGAGAAACTACTAACGGGTATTTCTAAAAGATGACGGACCTTAGACATACTTGGCTATATCAGTACTATTTCCCTCTAGCACCACCAACAAAGTAAATGTCTTCCATCTTTGAGCTGATGCAACTGAGATTTACATACTGACTTTCTGGATTTTCCTGTCCTTCACGCTCATGCGTGATGCGTCACCTTGTGACCTTGAGCACGATCTCCTGAGAAAGCTCCAGCAGACTGTAGCTCTCGCTCAGTGTCAGGTTTTGGGCAGGCGTTCCGTTGATGTAGTGAATCAAGTCCAGGGGTTGCAGGCTGCCCTCTGCTGAGGCCTCAGAATCAGGAATGATGTCCTTCACGTAGAGCACTCCCAATGGACTATCGCTGCCACCACCCAAAATCAGCCCTGAGACATGTAAAAGCCCAGAAAAATCACAAAATGTCCATGGTATTGAACTAACAGAACCCAGAAATACTCAACGCAAGCATCTTGAAGAAAGCCGATGACACTTATAAGCTTGAATCCCCTGAGAAATGGGTTTTAACCAAATGCTGTGTTACTACATACATGCCCTCAGCAGACATTAGAATTTGTGCAAGTTACCTAGCTTTTCTGCTTGGCACTGAAAGGGAATATCTGGCAGCAGGTGGGCTTCTATGGGGGGCTTGGGTATGTCCAGGACCCGGCCCACCACTAAATCGACCACCTTAGGTGCTGCACGAACCAGATTCACCACCTGAGTGTGGCTCATGTTGGACACATCCGTGTTGTTAACCTGAAGAGGACGATATCAGCATAACAGCATCTGTACTATATATGTACTATGTATATGAAAGGCCAATTCATCTTTCATTATTATTACTTTCATTTTATATAACGGAAAGCATAAGACGTTGGTGATTCGCGCTTATCGCTGTACCATGATGAGCCGGTCACCCGGCTGCAGTCGGCCGTCGCTCTTTGCAGGGTCCTGTATGATGTCATGGATGTAGCAGCTGAGGTCATTTCCCCTGGTCAGCGTAAACCCTAGGCTTCCTTTCTCTGATTTGACGAGCGAAACGTTCAGCTCCACTTCCTGTTGCGGGGGAGGGCACTGATTGAAAATCCAGTGTGAAATTACCGTAAAAAGAGCACATTTCAGTACAAAAAATGCTGCTGAGCATGGATAACAGATCTACCTATTTTCTGCTTCAGTAACAAGTGTGTATTAAACCATGACTATTACACACTGAGCAAAGAGTAAGTAAAAAACTAGCAACTCAAGTTGTTCCCTAAATGGCTGCTAAGCACTCACAGGCACAAAATCCTCTAACGCCAAAGCATTGTCAGCAGACATAGTGTCTTGCAGGGAGTGAGCAGTGAAGGCGGACAGCTGGGAGGCGTGTTCCACTGGGGAGGTGGGCGTGCTTAAAAACAAACAAACAAACAAAATACATGGATGTTGTGCCATTACCTTATTCACTGTGCAATACTTAAAATTACAGAATAAAACCCTTTGTGACTGCGTACGTTCTGTACTGGGCACAGCAGTGTGGAAGAAAGGCGAGACTGAACAGGGCATTTCATAACAGATAATTGTAGAAGGCTAAAATCACTTTAGCTTCAATTCTAGAGGAACACGTGTCTGCTAAGTTACACTTAGTTACAGTGTGACTATGCATAGAGTATATTATCTAAAATGAGTATAGATGTCAAAGTCATTCAATGTTTTTATTGAAGTAAAACTAACATATACATAGTACTGTTTTTGATTAAATCCAGCTATATTTTACTTTCTAAATGTTGTAATGGCTGGAATCATATTGTTAGGTACACTGACAGATACATAATTGTATATGTAATTATGACAATTAATATTAGTGATTTTAGTTAATATTCATACCTCCTGTTCATCTCAGGCAAACTGGGCGACTGGTTGGGTGAATAGTATGCAGAGTGAATCGTGCTGTGAACATGGCAGGAGGCTTCATAGGGGTGGAGTCCTGGTACGGGCTGTTTGTTGGCCATGTGGTAGATGCTGGGAGGTCTTTGCTCCTGCGGCTGACTGAAGGCCTTCTCCACCTCCTCGTTGTCGGTGCTGTCGCTGTAACTGTCACGTCGCCTGGGAGATTTCAGCAGTAGCCTTTCCAGAGCCTCTTCCACTGGGTCGGCATCCCACTGCCTAGAGCCCACAGTCGATAGGTCGTCGTTTTGCAGCCTGGCAGCCTTGGCAGAGATGGAGTCCATTGGGGCAGTGAGTTCTACTGGAGGCGATGATTTGGAAGCCTAGAGGAGGAACAGTCAAGTCAACTGGTCAATATCACATAAACAAAGTGCAGCCAATAATGCAGCCTGGCTATGAAGTATTTTTTTTTTCTTCCTACCAAAGTACTGCTCAGGACAGGTAGAACTCCTTTCTCGGGTCTGCAGAGAAGCAGGGAGACTTCCTGACCTGTTCCTCGTAATGCTGAAATCACCTCCTGGGACAAGCAATAAATACATCAACAATATCAAACAAACACATACAGATATGGACTTTTACAACATGCAATCTGTACTTATCCAATTTCACTGTCTTATACATATAACTTCAGCATGAATATTTCTGGATAACACCAAGGGAAAAAAAAGCATTGATTAGCTACTAGGTAAATCCAAGTCAAACACAAGCAACCTCAACCATGACAAATAAAACAAAACCATACATGATTCAATCAAAAGAATTGCCAGTGGAAAATTACAGTAGTTGTTCAGAAAATTAACTTTCTGAAAAAAGGCTAATTAGAGGAGCACTGACTAGACATTACAGGTCTTAGTAGTTACCTTTAACCACATTTAGTACAGCTAGAATATATTATAAAGTTGCAAGAATATTATAGAAATACCCATAGGTTTTTAAAAATAAAGTATTAAAATTAAGTTGCTATTAGGTAATATGTACAAGACATACGTGTTGCGACAATCCTTTGAGTGAAGTCTGGTTGACCTGGAGGATGACATCGCCCACTTTGATTAAGCCACTCTCTGCAGCCGGCTGTCCAGGGAAGAGCTTCTTAACCCTGACCATGCTGCTTCCAGGGGGCTCGGTTGGCAGCTTCTCTTCACGGCTAAAGCTAAAACCCAGGCCTGAGGAGTTCTTCAGCAGGCCGACCTCAAACACATTGTCTAGGAGCACAAAGAAAGAACATAAAGCATAGATTTTGCACATAGGTATAATGAAAGGCAAATGAGACTGCATAAAGCTCCAGCGTTTTAAGGCAATCTTCACCACAGGATAAACACCAAATACTTCAATGATTTTAGTGATTCATATGCTGAATACTGGCAGCACACATTTCCCTCCCAGGCAGTATCTATACAAGCTGATGCCAGTGCTTACCGTCAGTGACAAAACTATATTCTCGGTCTGATTTTTGTGCGGGAGGTTTCCTGTCATGGTCGCCTTCCTGGCTGGGTACTGAGGGTGGGGTGGACTGTGGGGTGAGGGGGGCGTGCACTCTGGTAGGGGGGGGTTGTCCCTTCTCCAGGCGAAGATGCACCAACTATAAAATGAGGAAAACAAAGTACTTCCAAGATAAGGAGCTTCACACCAAATCCAGATAAAACACAGACACCTACAGGTCCTGTAGTTCAACAAGGAGAGCAATGCAAAACAATGCCAAGGTCACCAGTTCAAATCCCACAGAGCACAGAAATTGTAATCCCTGTACTGTATTAGGTATTAGGAAAGAATGTATTGTGGTAGCTGCTAAAAACAAACTGTGGAGTATTAATGGATGTATAATATATTGCAACATAAAATGAATAATTATAAAAGTAACCACAGGCACAGTAATTTCACATTCACAGTGAAATAACTGCTGAATTAATATTTTTATGAAATATTCGACTTACCTGCCCAGTGTCTCTCAGGGCTTCCACTGCCTGCTTGTGAGTTGCTCCTTCCAGACTTTTGCCATTAACAGCCACAACACGGTCTCCTG
Organism: Cyphomyrus plagiostoma; assembly: GCA_019775915.2. Lineage (NCBI taxonomy): Eukaryota > Metazoa > Chordata > Actinopteri > Osteoglossiformes > Mormyridae > Cyphomyrus > Cyphomyrus plagiostoma. The sequence goes on along the minus strand of JABFEA020000119.1, from coordinate 19,422,825 downwards.
GAAAGAGCACATGACCGACAATTATGGAAAGAAAAGGCCACAGTAACGTTAACCATGAAAGCTCCAATTTGCCATTAAACGACCATCGAAGGCCATCATATCCATTATGCAGCTGCAGTGGTGAACAGGTTAAAGTTGGCGACCAGAAAATTTCAGGTCAAATATTTCAATTGTACAGACGTGCTGAGGAGTATCAATCACTGAGGGCAGAAAGAGAAGGAGGAAGGGTAAAGGAGGGGGTGCCCTGTAGGGCAGCATTTCCAAATCCAGTCCTTGGGGAGCCACAGACAGTCCATGTTTTTGCTGAAGCTGGGTAGGAGCAAAAACATGCACCGTCTGTGGCTCCCCAAGGATTGGGCTGGGAAACCTCATAGTATTCACATCACATGACCCCTGCATATTTTATTCTTCACTGGAGATACTTACCCTTCTGAATCCGTCCATCCAGTTCAGCGGCTCCGTCAGGGATTACGGCTTTAACATATATTCCCCCATGTCTCACACTAGTGTTTACCCCACCCTGCAATGAAGCGTACAATTACCATCACGGACACAAATGAAAGGTAGATGACTATGATACATCCAGCTAGAAAGGGACTATTAATTTCTCACGTTAAATTTGCCAACAGAGTTGAGGTATGAGTTCACTAATAAGCTATTTTTACAACTGAATAATTATAATAAAAGCAATCATGTTAGTATTTCATGTTTAAATAATTTATGTCAAAAAAGGAGGAGAAACCTATTAAAACTACAATACTCAGCAAACAAACTTACAGAAGGTGTCAATAGCAGGATTAATAATGTATTAGTGATATTTATAACACATACTTTTAAGTAAAGTATGTGCTAAGGTCACTGAGGTTTCATGCTCAGCTAGACACACACAGTGATGCCCAGATGCTGCATTCCAAAAATCTGCATGCTGTTTGAAAGCAAATCACACTTTCTACTAAAATTAAGCCAATCAAGAACAAGCAGTGAGCATAGGATCAAATAAAATGTAAAGAAAATAGGGAAAAAAAAGCAAAAACCTTGCCAAACAGTACCGTGACACTTATGCCCAGGCTGTTGTCCTTTTTGGACAACTGCACGTCAAATAGATCTCCAGGAAGGAGACTATTGACATCTGGGTCATTATCACTTAATTTTCCCATGTCGTAGTTGGGAGTTAACTCCTGTGAACAGAAAAATTCTGAATAAGTAGGCTGCTGTTAACACAAGTAACGTGCAAAGATAAACAGGCAGGAGTCAATGAGAGATAACATGCGAGAAAAATTGCATTCACATCCCAAATGCAATTGTGTAGAAATCATACGATTAGCAGCAAGACAGGTAATGCAGTCTGAGCAGTATTAGTCAGTTAATTCTGTGTAACTCAGATCTACCACTAATTCACATCCCACTACAATTTGTGACAGAAAAATTATTTCATGGAAATTATAAAAAAAAAAAAAGGTAAAAGAAAAACTTAAAAACCTGGGCACCCATTCATTAAGCATTCAGTGCTGGACTGTAATATCCATTTACAGTCTAGACCAGGGGCAGCCAAACTCATCCTCATAGAGCCAGTGTGTATGCAGGTTTTTTTTAACCTTTAGGTCAGCTGTTCAAACCCAGGTGTGAGGACTCTTCAGCCAACCCGTCCTCCAAGTAATTGAATTAGAAAATTGCGCGCACACGCACACGCACACACACACACACACACACTTCTGGATAAGATTGCCTACCCTTCATCTAGACAGACTGTATTGTAGTATATAGCACAGTGATGCTTAAGCAAGACAATTGTTTCAAACTTCATATAAATATTTCCATAAATGACATATTTAATTTCAATTACTATCTTCTGTCCACACACACGCAACCAAATGAAGGCCACAGAAAGCTCTAAAAAAAGAAATGCCAGTGTCTCCTCAGATCAGATGCTACACAATTCTGATAAAGACATACAGCTCTGGAAAAATGAAGAGACCACTCTGTTTCTTAAAAATGTGCTTTTTTAAATCCTGGTTTAATCCAGGTTCTGCTAGAAGGCAGCTACGCAGAGAGGTGGGCTGCTTCCAGGCTCAATGTGTCTAAGACAGCAGTACATAAGAACAAGATGAAGCAGGAGAC
>JABFEA020000119.1:19395536-19420434 GCA_019775915.2 Cyphomyrus plagiostoma | reverse complement strand
CGTGCACACACAAACACACACACACACACACACACACACAGAGTGGAACCAAAAGTACACAGGGCCCTGGGAAAAAAATGAACAAAGCGCCCCCCCCCCAAACAAAGGTTATTTCAAAAGTTGTAGAAATCAGACCATGTACTTATTCAGTGGTATCTATGCACAGACCTGACTTGGGGGTTTTATCGTTTTAGACATTTTCCTCTCCTGACTACTTGAGCATGTGTCTTCATCCATGTCCGAATCGCCCCTGTCTGAGTAATCGGGATCCTTGGAGAGCTCTGGGCTTTTAGCTTTCCTCATCTTAGGAGGCAAGGCTGGGGGCGTGACATCAGAGAAGGTGCTCTGCGCCGAGGGCTGAGCCGCGGGATCCGCTAGGGGGTGGCGAGGGTAGCGCCCAAGGTGCGCTGGCGACAGGCTGGTGCTCGCTGTGGGGGAGTCGGGGAAGATGGGACTTTCCTGGCGTCCCCCGGGGGAGAGCGCGGGCGGCTCTGCCTGAATGAGGGCGGGGGAGCCGCGCCCATCCACATGCTCCTCAGACGACGACTCAGTGTCGTCCTCGTGTCTTTCATGTGATGACGGAATCGGGCCACCATCTCTGAAGTGAGCCGAACCTGCTGAAGTATCCGAAGAATGCAAAATGCAAGAAATGAACAAGCCCTGTACCTCAACCACCACAAAAACAACAAGTCGTACATGGTTAGATATCTGCAGCTACCTAGGATAATCTATACTGGTCTGAAACATCTATTGAGAATATTGTTATGCAGCTATTGTTTTGCAAAATAAATTTGCTAAACATCTGACTTGATTCCACAAGAAGAGGCTAAGTTGACAGATGCAACAGTTAAAGAAAATTTGCTCAGGAAAAATGTATTTACTGTAGCAAACTTATGAGCATTTAATTTTAACCAAAGTAAAAAGGCTTATGGGATACCATCATAGAGCCTTTCTTTAGGCTGAGAGACGACCAGCGTGACATCATCTGGTGTGTTCTGGAGGATCTCAACTGCAGCATCATGTGGGATCCCCTCTAAGTTTACACTGTTCACTGAGATCAGACGGTCCCCTGGAAAGAGCACACCCTTCAGTCACACAAAATGCATTGCAACTTGAGAACTTAGCTCAGTGTTTCTAGGCCCGGTCCTTAGGGACCCAAAGCCAGACCATGTTTTTTCCCCCTCCTTCCCAGCTCCCTGCCAGACAGTCCACATTTTTGCTCCCCCCAGAGCTAGGAGGAAGCAAAAATATGGACTGTCTGCAGGACCCTGAGGACCAGATCGGGATACACTGGCTTCGATGACCCATTTCGCACAACCAAACTGAGCGGCTCGCTCTTCAGTGTTGATAACATTAGCCAAGCCATTCCAAGATGAGATCAAAGGAAGAACCTGGCTTCAGGGTGCCGCCGATGTCAGCCGGCCCCCCCGGGATGATGGAGCTAATGAACGTCCCAAGATCTGCACGTCCAGAATTCTCTCCTCCAACTATCTGGAAACCTGCATGCAAATAGATCACCACATTTGTTGGAGATGGGGGAATTAAAATTCAGATTAAATTATTACAGGGATTTCAAAAACTCGATTAAATATTCAGCCGCAATACTCGGCAATTCCTTCCTGAGGGCTGTGTGTGGTATTCTATAAAATCATAACCCAAATTTAAATACATAAAGAAAGGATATTTAATATAAATACTACATAACCTGTGTTCAATAAACTGCCAAACATTGTTAAATCAGTCAAGTAATTTCATTAACAAAAGTAATTACAACCAGAGGAAGTAGTACTTACCTGTACTTTTTATGTTATAAGTATGCTAGATACTTTAGACAAGCAAAAGAATTTTCTCACTGGTTATCGTAGGTCATCTGTCAACATTTCAATGTGATAAGAAGTCTGTTTACCAAACTCACCGAGGCCGTACTTTACATCCTTCTTCAGGTTAGCTGTTGTAATTGCTCTTTCAGGTGATGGCAATGCATTTATCATCTTTTTTAAAGAATCTGTTCAGAAATGTGAATTCATTAGGAACAGAGAAAGAACTAGGTAATTATTGAAGCTTTTAATTCCAAAGTAGCAGTTAGTGAAATCGTATTAACCTGGATTTATCAGATGGAATAACAGAAACATTGTTACAAAATGTAAATTAGTAAGTGTTGCATGCCATCATGTTCAATGTGCAAATGGATACAATCTTTCATCTATAATTATTGCAAAATGAATGCAACATATTTACAATTTTATTACTTATCAATAAAGGCGACGAGCACCAGAACCTATAGCCAGTTACAAAATGGACAGAAAACTCAATCGTCGTCATCTACATGACTTTATTCTTACACCCATATGCAAAACAAACTTTAAAAGGTGTGATGTTTACAGTATATATAGTCAAGTATACTAGTATGCATGGGTGACCTCGGTCCCAGGACAAGGAAAAAGCATTAGAATTTTAAACAGGAATAGCAGCATAACAGGAACGGCAGATAAGGCATCTAATTCATGTGTAAACTGCTGTGTACAAAAGAAGGGATGAACCAGGAAAGAAATTCAAGCTGAATGCATTAAGAAAGAGGTCATGCAAATGTTAGTCAGTCATCTTCAAACCTACAAACCATTGCTGCTTAAGTCCACTGAAGTTGAACATTTCAAACACTCATCAGTTAATCAGCTTTTTAGTGGTCAAATGAACACTATAAATCAAACACTCTTTTGGTTATTATATATGGGCTTCAGTTGTGCAGCTAAAATACCATAACAGCATCTCATTTAAGTTTACTAATCATTATATCTACAAGAGACTTTGAAAAATGAAATTTGTCATTTACTTCAAATTCAAATTCATCAAACTAGCTGCTAAAGCATGGCCAGATGTAATATTAGGTTCTACGTAACACGAAGGGATCATAAGCATTCAAGGGACTTCATGTGTTGTACAAATTTAAATGTATCATCTCACTGAATCTCCCTCATTGGTATCTACAGCAGTCAAAAATAATCCCGATAATACAGCCGCAGCTATATTTTTAAACAAATCTACATTTTCAAATCCTGGTTTAATCATGGTTCTGCTGGCAGAAGGTTACACTGAGCAGCATGATGCTTCCAGGTTCAACATTTCTAAGACAGCAGTGCACAAGAATGAGGAGAAGCAGGAGACAATGAGAAGGACCAGAAACCAGCCAGGCAGAGCAGGGAAGCGACTTTCTAATGGCAGAGATGACCGTTAACTTATCCAACAGTTTCTCATGAATCACAGGATGACATCAAGTGACCTTCAAAAGGAATGGGAAACATTAGGTGTAAGTGTGAGGTGCACTGCTGGGACAGTTTAGATCAGGCTGCTACAAGCAGGACTGAAGTCCCGTAAAAGAATGAAGGATGGCTTCATTAATGAGAAGCGGGGAAGAGCCAGGCTGGAATTTGAAAAGAATATATATATATATATATTTTATATATATAAAAATTTGACTGCATTTGAATTGTTTACTTGTTTGTGTATTATGCCTTTTCACACCAGAAAAATGTAAAACATGGAAAGGACACATTTCCTCTTCCTTCTCCAAATGTTACATGCTCAGTAATCTGCAGAGACTGAGGTGCAGATGACTCATGGATAGGTAAATCGAATGCTCAACGAGTGAAGGATACTTGTGAAATGACATGAAGATTTCCTGTTAACATGTTTCAAAGACAAATCTAAATTGGGACTCTTTTTGCTGCTTTTCCACTAGTGTGCTGAAACCAAATAGAAGCTAAGCTAGGCTTTTTATGCACTGAAAAAGAATTGTTAGTTCTGCTGGTTTTTCAACTACTATTAAGAAAACAGGTAGAGAAACTGAGGGGATTGAAGCTATATTGGTCACAATGCCACAATCGGACCATTAATCTGAAAAACCATTTATCACAATTCCCAGAGCACTAATCTAAAATATTTGGTATAACAATCATCTGCTAACAATCTATCCAATTTTGTATCCAAAATAAGCAAAACAAACATCTCTGGGTAACAACTAAAAAAAAAAAAAAAGATGTTAACAGTAGATAGAATGACAAAATAGTAACCTATTTACCTAGTGACCCGTTAGACTATTTACAGCATTTTAGCCTATGGTTTACTACATAAGACACACACACACACACACACGACAGACTGATTAATGTCCCCTTAATGTCAGGTAACACATTATCTATAATAAAATGGATTTCAATAAAATCTCAGAAAGAACCAATCATGGAAAAACCATTAAGTTAAAAGGTTTCTTCAGTTTAACTGCTAAATTTCACAAAACAGCATTCAAATATCTTCAGCTAAAGTTTCGATAAACACTGCAAGTAAACACAATGCTAGCTAGCTAGATTAACAGGCTGAATTACTAGCCATCTGCTCCTGAGATTTCCTCTGTTTTCCATTCAAATAGTATAGACTCATGACAAATATATCAGCTAATTGCTGATTAATAATGCCCCTATAGCAACAAACTACACAGCTATTTTTAAAATTTCTAAACATAGCACCTTTGTTGTTGTATATCCATCTGGGAATAATTAATCCAGTATACCAAAAAAAAAAAAAAGAAATCAAAACTTTCAAAATTGAAAACGACTTAATCTTATCACAGTATCTCCTCGTTAATCACATTTAGATGCATGAATATAAACAGGGAAATTAAAGATACAAAGTACAAATGCATCATGTGCATCTATGTTTCATGCAGGCTGCCTTGTTTGTACTGACAGCATTAAAACAAAAGTAATTCTAGTGGAAAAGCAGCACGTAGTGCAATGTCTGTTGCTGTATCGTGTTTACATGCATAACTACATGCAAATACAATAAAAGCAGTCATTTTCTCCTTCTTATTCACCCTGCCATGAAGGCAGCTAACGAGGCCTTCGACTGATCTAAGAAACCCTTCCTAGCTGGCCAGCATGGAGAAATGCACATTAAAAAAGTGCATGTGAGTACATGTGAGGTGTTTTAAAAAACGCAAAGAATCATGCTTTTACCTGACAGTAGGTGTCTGCAAGATTGGTAGAAAAGGAGAATTAAGGGACAGCGAAAGAAGGCAATGAAGTCAAAATTATATTCCACAGACCTAGACTTGTGGTGACAAACACCAGTCCTTGCTGAGGCCACACTGGATGTGGGATTTATTCCTAGCTGAGGTCTCCATTAACCTTTTTTAAACTGCTTTAGCTATTGTCTGAATATCCACGTGTGTGTAACTATTATGATTCTCAAATTATTCAATAATTTATAACCTAATTTTTTCAGCAGCTAAATGATACTTGACATTTCAGCACAAGTGATGACTTTCATTCGTTTAACAGGAAAGAATTTTTCCTCAGTCTCATTATTAGAAGTGTACTTTAACCAGATTTTCAGCAGAATTACATAATTCATTAGGTGAACAAAAAAAAAAAAATAATTTGGTGGGAGATAAAAGTAGCATAATTTGTGTCCTGCTAGGACTAGTGTCTACCGACTCAGAGGACATGCAATTTCAGATTTATAAAGAAAGAGAGAGCCAGGCCAAACGTACCGTTGACTGCCAAGCAACCCAGTGAGGATGATAGATCAGGCGTGCGCATGCTTACTCCTGGAATACAAGTTAAAACTGACCTTGAAAGAAACTGCGTACTGGTACAAAATGTGGATTGGTGCACTGTTCCTCAATTTGATCCTTGGGGACCCCTGAAACAGTCCACATTTTTGCTGCCTCCTAGTTCCCTACCCAAGAGCTGGGAGGGAGCGAAAATGTGGACCGTCTTGGGGTCCCTTGAGTATCGGGTTGAGAAACACTAGATTAGGGCATCTACAAATATATAAACACAAGCGTATATTTTAACCAGTTGCTTAAGGGAAGCTGACATAGAAAAGAGAAAAAGCCAGCAGAGGAAGCCTTTGCCATAACTGGTGCAGAAAGTGCACCTTTCAGGCACTCGGCTGCGTTTGGGTGCATGCTGGAGTGATGCAGTGCAAACTAACTGAAAATCCAGACCTTCAACATAAGCGTGTCCAGTTTCTTCAAAAGAGGAACAGTCTGATTCCTTCTTTAACCTTCCCGAACTCCAGCTGGGGCTGCTGTGGGCTTTGGAGACAAAAATGCTGTGGGGGGGGGGGGGGAGAAAAGACAGGGAAAAATCGGCATAAAAGCATAGCTAGTGGAATGAAAAACAAACATTCCAAAAACAGCAGCAGAAAAACAAAATTATACAACGAAACAGGAAGTAAGAGCTGTATATACGAATCCATAATACAGAAATCCATACAGACAAAACTGTGCGACGCACCCTTGCTGCTTGCGAGCCACAGTAATGGATTCCGTATCGGAGCTGGCACGGTGATGGGAGGATGGCACCGGGGGCTGCTTCAGGTTCATTTGTGACTGATTGCTGTACAGTTGCGCCTGACTTTCTGGGGACTCTGGAACTTGGCCCAAGTTTTGGTGGGAACGACTCATAAGTTTGGGGTTTGAGTTGGAGCCAAAGCTGGAATACGGGGAGCCGCCAGTGAGCAGGGGCTGGCTCAGTGAGGGCTTGTTGAGAGCCATCTCAGAGTAGGAAATCCGCTTCATATGGTCGGAGTCTGGGCTGCTGGCTGAAGTGGCAGCTAAGCTGGCAGTGCTCACTGCTCGCTCGATGATCGGGCCTCCGGACAACTGCAGGTTGCTTAGAGGGCAATTTTCTGCAAGGCAGACAGCATTTGAAACTAAGAAGTGAACATTCAATGAAATGGATGCTTTTTTTAAGGCAGTGCTGCCCAACCCGATCCTTGGGGAGCCACAGACAGCCCACGTTTTTACTTAGCTTCCAGTAGGGAGCTGGGATGAAGCAGAAATGCGGACTGTCTGCGAGTCCCTAAGGACCCAAATGGAAAACATTGCTTTAAGGAATGACATGACAGAATCATTATAAATGATAGTATTTCAACATATGAGAATATTATCTACCCATGTCCTGTAGCTCCTGATTGTTCTGCCGGGTTTTCATTTGCAGATGGAATTTGTGCTGGGCAGTGCACAACTGCAGTAGGTATTGGCAAGTCTTGCTGTTGTCCGTCTGAAAGTGGTGCTTAATACCATCCGAGGTGTTCTGCAAACTGATCTTCTTCTTCTGCAGGAGAGAGGGGAAGGTATGAGGAGGAGCTACATCTGCTGCTACTACACAACCACAAATTTGCAGAATTTCCGCAAGCACACACATACATGCTTAAAATCGACAGCAAATACAGATGCCTCACCGTGAAGGAAATCTTCTTAGTTTCTCTCCAAGGGAACCGTAAGACTGGGGTGCGAGTTCCATTTAGCACCTCAAAGATGGACACTCCCTTGCAGAACACTCCCAGCATGATGCCTGTCTGAGACCTCTTCTCTGGAAGAACGCGATGGAAATGGACCCCATACTCTGTTAGCCTTTGGCTGACCTACATAACAGAAACACATCCATCAAGAACACAATGCAGTTGTCGGCCATTTAAGGTAGCGTAACCCACACACGCCCGTTGAAGTTGTGCCTAGTCTATTTACAAATTTAGTCTTCAAAGGAAAGTGACAGACACTTAGGTACAGAAGAAATAAACTAAAATATTACTGTTTACATTTTGGCTACAGCTGGGTCCACCATTATATGTAGGGTTCAATTCAGTTAATTCTTTTTATATAGTGCCTTTCACAAGTCACCCCACGGCACTTGACAAGAATGAATGGCAATCCATCATTACATCATTTACACAGAATGGTGAATGAAACAGGGAAGAGGGATATTCCTTGCTAAGGTGTAAAAGGCGACATTTAACATATTTTAATAAAATGGTTGCTTTCCTAAAAATAGTGTCCACTTCATTCCTTGCATGTTTTTAAGCATATTTCAGCTGGGGGGGGGGAATGCACTAGTGAGCAGCTAAGGTATGTAGACTTACCTTCAGGAACTCAAATTCTGCCTCGGGCTCAGAAGCCCCAAAGTATGCGCTGTGTAACCGGGATAGATCTTCTTTAAGGGATGTCTGGTTCATTTTGTCCAGCACAGTTGCTGGCAAGTAATGCTCAAGTCTGAAGTACGTTTTTCCATGGAGCTATAAGACAGGATAAGTCATGATTTACATTTTATTAATTAAAACTTACAATCAAAACAAGAATTCCAATATGCCTGGAATGCTGGTTTTATGCACAAATGCCAAATAAAAATCTTGTATCTCGTAAAACTGTTTTGGCATAAAAACATTTTGCCAGTTATTGTACGATAACCTATTCCTATTAACTTAAATAGTCTTGATATTAAATGTTGCATCTCCTTCGTGAGATCAGTGAAGTAACTGGACATAATTATCATCACCACCACCACATTAACCTCAGGCTGGTAGTCTCCGAATTCCACTTGCAGTGCCAGCGACGCCAACAGCATAGCATTCTCGGTGTCGCATCTCATTCTCTCTTCCAATATATCCTTACGCAGTTGCAAATAGTACTGGTGTTTTGTCATTGTGTGCCTGAATAGAGTAATGTATACGTTATTTGACACTATGCATCTGTCCACCAATCTCTTACATTTTTGAAAAACGAAAACAATACTCAAAAAATAACTAGAGTCTTACTGTATGAGATTAACATCATCCAGGAAAAACTTGATTCGAAAAAACAGATTAAAGTTAACGTCTGGTTTCTTTCTCTTTGGCTCGTCCTTCCAACCTTCTGGGGCCACTTTCAAGAGTTTGGCCTCAGGATCGATAAAAAAGAATTCGTTTTCTGCAAAACAAAAAAAAAGAATGTACTTCACAATATGTTGATTACTGACCACTGGGTTTTACTGCATTTAATAACATTAAGTGATTGTTTATAGAAAACAATCCAAAGCAATGCAGAAATGCAATTGCAATTTTTGTTAAAAATTATTATTCCTTGATGAATAAAATGATAGTACTGAAACTTTACTTTCAAAATATTTCAATTTTAAATATTGCTTTCTGCAAACTATCTGGTTAGTACCACTAAAATAAAATGTCATGGAAGAATGCTTACTACTCAATCCAAATATTTTATAAATATTTATAAACAAAATTATAAATATTTGGATAAACCACATCTTTGTTTATATGTTAATTTGCTCCTAAGAATTTACATTTTGCTTTAAGTGTTTTTTATGCTTTTATTTATTGCGTCATATCCTGCATTAAGTTTACTTGCAGCTACCTATATGCAGCAATGACCGCATTATGCAGATTTTAACAGAGACTTAACTTGTGTCAGCACTTCACTAACCTTTTAGGGTGGCAAGTCCAAAGAGATGATGTTCCACCAGACCCACGTGAGCTACCACCATGTCCAGGATATCCTTGCACATGGCCTTGATGTCACAGCTGACCTCCAGACGCTGTCCGTTCAACAGCACAACCCCCACCTTTCTAATGACCTCATCTGGCTTCCCTTTCTTATTCTATAGGGCAAACACACCCAGTATTACATGTTTTATGGCTATTCTCTATTCTGGGGGCTACTAAACACACCTTCTCAAACACACATGCACACACTTCCCAGCTCATACGTTATTAAATCTTATTTTTTCTCAGATTCAGAGCAGACTACAGTGGTGCATGAACATTAAGACTTTGTTTCTCTAGGAATAGACTGGGAATATGCATGTTGCCAACAGCACGTAGAAGTTTTTGAATATCATATTTTATATATTTTTTTGCATTATACAGGGTTTATATTCTCTGCTCCAGATTGAGACAAAAAAAACCTAAAGACATGCAGATATTTGAGGGAGAGACTTTACCATGATTGAAGAAGGAACAGTCAAGGCAACACAAGGCTCACTGGCCATCTTAACGAATTCCGGACCAAAGTAATTCTGCAACACAAAGAGAAAAGTGAAAATCAAAAGTATATTGTCCATAAATTTTATATCCAGGTAAGAAAAAAACAGGGTTTTTTTTAAAACAAACACACAACACACAATTGTAACAAAAAATTTTGAAGAAAAAACAAGCTACAATGGTAAGGGATCCCTCATCACCCTGGTTTTCCTGTGAGGGAGCAAGCTGTCTGCCAGGCTAATTCGCCGTGGGTCTGGGAGATCTGCAAGGGACACAGAGGGCTCCTCGCCAGCCAACAGATTGGAGTGGGAGTGCTGGAGGGCCAGGTTGCTGGTCAACCGCTGCATCTCCTCTTCGTGTCGCTGCAGCATCCTCTGCGTACCCATCAGTGCTCCTTCCTGCGCGCCCTCATAAAGCCTGGGACAGACACACAGCACACCCCACATCATAGGACAATCTCTCCCCATTCTTTTAGGAGGGAAATACTCATTTTAACAAACAATGCCAAAACTCCGCCGACAGCCACAACATTTTGTTAAGATGCCGAGGCTTCCAGAGAACACTCGCTGCATTCTCAAGGGTAAATTCACAAAATTCAGAATGTATTTCAGAAGAAATGTCTCAAACGGAAAGTATTTAAATAAAAGCTTAAAATAAATTATATTATATATATATACACACACACACACACACACACACACACACACACACAATGTAATTGTAGCTGAACTGAAACTGTACTACACAGCAGGAAGTTCTGTGGCCAGAAGTGCGGCCTCATACATAGAGAGTCAGGAGTGCTATTCCTGTTGCTGGCTGTCTGCCTGTGGCATTTTCATGTCTATGCCAGGTTTGAGTGGGATTCCTAGTGGAGCACGTGATAAGGTGCCTCTGAAAATGCATATGTGATTGTGTGAGTCTCCGAGCCCTGTGATGGACTGGCATCCAGCCCAGTGTGTTCCCTGCCTTCTACTGCTGGAAACAGGGAACATGACCATTACCTGTCAGTGTGTACTGCAGATATTCTACAAGTCCGAACCGCATTGGACCCACTAATGCACCTCATAAATCAGTATGGTTAATATGAAAAGGTTTTGCTTGGTTTGAAGTACAGAACTAGAACCACCAAACTTCCCACACACCCAATGCACCCTCCCACTGACAAACAGTCAAAACGAGCATTAAACCAGTCTTTACATCAAGATCCCATTATTGTTCTACATTGATGTCTCATTCGGTAAGATTGTTAACTCATTAAGGTTCATGAAATGCCGTTTGTTATTGAAAATTGTTCAGGACCTCAAACTTCGAACAAAAATCTAATGAGTACCATTGTTCAAAAAGTTTGAGAACCCCTGTTGTATTGAACAGCACATATGGCAAATGAATAAACAGACATTTGAATCACAGAGTTCTACATTAATAGTTACATATATATGTATATTTAAATCCTGAAGCCACATTTCACATACAGAAAGTGCTGCATCAGATAATGAATAACCAAATATGATGTCAATTATACAACACATCTATGGTGTTGTTTGACAACAACCATCTGACAAACTCACATGACCCCTCAATGGAAAACACAGCCAATCATAATTTGACTTAACACTAAATTAGCCAAGGTTAAAAAATGTTAAAAATGCTTGATAAGTTTTGGCTTGGAAAATACCATTAAACACAACAAAGCAAAACATCCAACCTGTGCCGGTGAGCGGCCTGACTGGCGAGAGAGAATTCCTCATGCTCAGACAAGGCTGCCTGCGAATTGTATCTTCTGTCATCGTCTGGTTTCTTAACTGTGAATAAAAGGGTTACTTTGTCAAAATAAAAAATAAACTCGTCAAAGAAGAAACAGTCCCCAAGTTAGGAACGAGATCAGTTCTCGTCTGCCTAGAGTCGAATTTGTAGGCAAGTTGGAAATGTAACAGTACATAATTATGTAGTAAAATAACATAGGTTACTGTACTGTACCTTGAACTGATGTAGCACTGAAGCCATGCAATGTTTTTGAGAGTGTCACTAAGTAGCACATTCATTATTAGGAACCATCACATCTAACCCAAATGTTTAATACTACAGGCTTCATGGGAGCCCATTCCTACTTAGATGTTGTCCCCAAGTCTGACATCTTTAACCACAGTACTGCCTGTATTAAAGAGATTACCTGCTACCTTAAAATATAGGATCACATAAGGAAATATCTATTATTCACAAATAAGAGTGACGTGGAAGTACCTTGCCGGTACTCCGGATCTGAGGAAGCCACAGACGGACTTTCGCTAGATGAGCTATAATCACTGTAGTACCTTCTGTGTGTGTGCAAAGAGTCTGGAAGAAGGAAGTAAACGGTTATTTGACACAGAATAATCAGCTGCATTGTGTATTATACCGTAAGACAAAAAAAAAAAAAAATCACCACTGTAAAATTACCCATCCAGGAACAAGGCCTGCCAATTCCACACAGATGCCTAAAGCCAATTTGTAAGATTCATTTTTTTTAATTGCCATGTTACTCCAGGTGCGAAATCTATATTAAAATTACCTAGTCCTACAAGTAGGAAGTCTTATTAAAGCCAAAAGCATTGAGAACTAGTTAATTCACACTCATTCATCTATTCAAAATACAAGCAACTGTCCATTTGGGAATTATGGAAGAATAAATTCTGTTATTACAACACACAGAATATACATAATGCAAAATATGCATGGAAATTACATTGTTTTTGCAATCTTACTGCAAGTGACTGAGAAACACCACACCAAGAAAATCTCCCAAAAAGTGACCCGACTTCATAGCTATGTATACTGTTGCATAACACTGAATATCTAGAGCTGGGCGATATGGCAAAAAAAAAAATTCACAATATTTTTTCCTGTATTGACAGATATCGATAATTAATATTATAGTTTCACAATGCTGTTCCATGTAATAATCAAAATAATAAAAATAACCCTATTCTGACAAGTAGAATGAACACATACAATACAAACAATATTAGTAAACACTTATTTTCCAACAAATTTTACTGTTTACATACAAAATTCCCTTAAAATGATAGGTTATTTCAAGTATTCGAAGAAACATAGCTCAAATGAACAAAACCATAATAATGCAACAATGTACAAAACTGTATAATATTTCAAATATGTTAAAGGGCAAACATAAAATAAAGCAGGACAGAACTGACTGCAACAAGTGTCTTCCTCTATTCTTGGTCTCTTAAAAACTTTTTTAAATTCTGAGGTAGCAAACTACCTAAACCAAACAAAAAAAAAATACCAAATCATGGTTAGATTCTTTTGTCTGGTGCTGCAAAACGTCACCACGTGTCACCATGTCACATGGTACAAAATGCTCACAAGAGCAAGACGACTTGAGACAGACCGTGCAGCACAGACCTGAACTGCCTCCGTGACGACACAACTTTGCCCTTATTGGCTGAACATTTTAGGCACACGCATGACGTTTGTATCCCAGGAAGTTCCAATGCGGTATCTGCTATTTCTCCCGAAAAGCACGTAAAGCAGTGAAAACTGGTTTTCAGTTCATTTGGTAAAATAAAGTTGAAATAAATTACATGAATGCTCCAACAGTCCATGTAAGTTAGTGGTTTATTTATTGTTAGTTACTGTAATGCTGCGCTGCTTTATTTGATTAATCGTCCAGTCTGTGAAGAAGGCATTCAAGTAAGAATTGCATTGGACTCTGTACATGACCATAAAAACTTTGAATTCTTCAAATACATGCATTTGATCTTTTTCCTGGCAGATATCTTTTTTATACAGAGTCACTATACACAATAGTTTTATTCACTGCTAACAGTTTGTATCAGGAGTTGGTTATTGTAAAACAAGTGATGTGCATGCAGGTGATATTTGTATAGATTTTGCTACACCCTTCTGGCAGTGCTGCCATTGCAGTCAGGTCTCACAGACTACTAGGAATAGAAGTTGTCTGACTCAGCCGCAGTCAGTTTATACTCCACCCCTGCAGCTGCCGGAAAATCGTGCTCCACGTTGCGTCAGCTGCAGACAGACCTAGCCCAAGTCGAACGCACCCATAGCTTCTTTAGGGGAGGATGGGCAAAATTACATCGTCGTCTGTGATTGGTTGTTGTGCTGGCGTTCAGTAAACCTCTGCTCGATAGGCCATCGAGTTGTCTGTCTCAGCACATTCTCTAAAGTGGAGCAAACTTGGCTCGAGTTTTATAGTGTTTGTATCATCGTGATCGTCCTCATTTTTTAATCTACAAAAAAATCAAGATCGTTTTATCGCCCAGCACTAACTGACATACTAATTTCACGTACTAAGTTGCGCTCATTGGAGATATTAAAACAAATACTAATTGTAATTAATCTATCTAATAATAGTTCATCTAAGTACATTTTCCATATTTCAGTAAGAAATCAGGAGAAGTCCATTCACAATTCATTACCACAAATAAAGCTCAGTGTCAAACCATTTCCTGAAACACTGAAAGACCAGAAAGCCTTGGGAGTAATCAAGACAAACCAGAAAACCCAGTGCGGACGTTTTCCATCCACATACCTTGAATACAACACATTCTTTAGGTACCATTTATCACAACATTTTCGAAACCTTGTTATAAGACAATGGGTTTCACTCTGTGGATGCTTTGTGTCAACATTTAGCTTAAATATGCTGCTCTGTATCCGTGGAAAAACAGTCTCACACTCATTACACAATCAAGAAAAGGTTTACGCTTCTCTGTAGAACAAAAAATACCGATACCAGGAACCACTGATCAGTGGAGCTGCCTTATTACATTCTAGGACACAATCAGCCAAACATCAAACAAAATTCTTTTTGGCAAACTCACAGCTACATTTTCCCTCTCAATCATAAAAGCATGGGGATACTCCTAAAAAAAAAAAAATCATACAAGCAATCATTTTAATTTTTTTTTTTTTTTTTTAAAGTTTACAGATAAACATTTAAAATCACATCTCCAGAGGGACTGATGATGCAAATTTGAGTAGCTCCATAGCACCTTTAAGGCAGGGTTATAGCATAAGGACCAGTATTAGTTTTTTCTCTGCATGTGCCCCCCCAAAAAATGGACTTTTACAAAACAACCATAGCATTCCTCTCTAGGGTGGTTGCTAATTAACTAGAATTAAATACACACCTCATAATTAAGTTAAATGACATTTCTGGTCAATACACAATGTTTATTTATAGCCCAAACACTATACTGATCTTAATTCCTGCATCCGGTCCAATATGTATACATAAAATGGCGAGAGAAGTCAAGATGCAACTTTCTGCATTTGTCTGGGAGCTGCTTAATGCATTTTGCTGCACCTGGAACATTTAATGCAAAATTTAAAAATATATATAGTCATATTGTCATAGGCAGGGTCATGAGGGCCTGAAGCCTCTCTCAGGAGCATGGGACACACCCTGAACGGGCAGATACTTTTAACTACATGTCTATGGACTACAAGGGGAACTTCATTGCACCTGGAGGAGACCCATGCAATACAAAGGGAAGACATCCGAACTCCACACACAAAGCACGGGTGGGTTTCGAAGCCTCAACATCAGTGGTGTGATACAACAGCGCAAGCCACTAAGCCGCCAGGGCATCCACAATGTTTCTCTTTGCCTCTTAAGAAAGATCAGTCAAAAAGTTTCATTTTAAATTCTTGACACAAAATGGCTCCAAAGGCTTAACTGGTCCAAGAAGGGAGGGACAACCCATCTGAGAAATAAGGAACATGTCAAAACACATTTCTTTCCGTTTCAAATAGGATCCAGCCCACTCACGCCCATGCTGAGCCTGTCTGACTCATCAAGGTGGCATGAATCACAGAGCACACACTGAATCCTGAATTAGGCTGGTGTTTTCATTTTGCCCTCCGGTAACCCCCATGAATATAGAAACAACAATATAGGATTATTTATGGACAGGTGCTGCAGAATATTAGATTTTATCATCATAGGTAAAGCTTTTCCAGGTAATCTACATATTAAGATACAAATAATACCTAAATAATTCAGGTTCGTTGTTAGGAGAGTAAGTATATAAAATTAATCTATAACTAAATGCAGGAACCAAGTAAGTACTAGATGTAAAAACTGCAAGGTGATATAGTATAGATTCAGTAACCTAAGTATCATTCATAAATTCAATCAAACAATTACACTGTATCACTTCAGTATAATATAGCATTGTTCATACAGCATCATGTCTTTCGATCAGAAAAATTACTTTTCGGCTATTCACACATTTCTGTGCCAGATATGTGCCAATACTGAGGTGCCAATTGCTGGGAGATTAAACCTCACTTTCTATCACTGAAGCAGGAAATTAACTCAAAGTGCTGCTTGGTGACGACAAATACAAAATAATGAATTATTAATGTTATTAGAGGACATTCTGTTATCACTACAGCAATTTGTCCACCTTTTTGGTTTTGAATCTCAGAAAACACGAGTATACGAAGTGTAAATAATTCACTTGGTTGGTAGATGTTCAAGAGAGAATAGGAAACAGAATTATGCCCTTCATAGTGGCACTGTATGCCACAAATGTTTGAACTGTCACGAAGCGGCATTTACTTTACTGTTTTTGATAAACTAGAGTAGACTGATTAATCGTATTTTCATTATTGTTGAGATATGAACGTGTGATGAACACAATGTAAAATTACAAGGAAAAAGGAATCATTTCATTTACATGAATCATGTACTCAAACTCGGCATACAAACATTAGACCTATCAGATGGAGCTGTCCTGTGAAATCTCTTCCAGCGTACAAAGTCCTTCCTCCTGCAATGTGTGCGAAGTGTTCGGCTGATGACAAAATCACGATAATGCAATCGTGACTTTTCAGTTAGCCAACAAGTTTCAAGTTCACCCTTTCCGTAGCAAGCATTTACATCAATAAAATACGTTTATGAATGTGTTAAAAAAGGTGTTTTTTAATGCTTATAAAATAATCATTGACATTTAGCCTGATATTATAAACGTTTTAATATGGGTTTCACTTGCAAGTATTAGATTGCTAATACTTAGCTCAATCGCAGCATGCTTTCATTACTGCATATAAAAATACTTTACAAACATTTTTAAAACAGCATTTAATTATTAAAAATCATTTACATTTAGCCTGATAACTGACATGCTTTATTATTTAGCTGATGTTTTATTAGATTACCAGTGCATATGCAGCTTGATAGTCAAGGGCCTTGATCATTGTAATGGAGACACATGTAATTTATATTTAATTATGGAAGTTGCTTTCCCCCCAACGTTTATTTCAAGAGATGTTTAGAAATATTACACAGTAAATATTACAGAGAGCAGAAGAAATTAATTTAAGATAAATTAAAATTTATGTTCCGTTTCATTGGTTGGACATTCATGTACAATTTGTCCAATAAAGCATATTCCAAATATTTTTTTCCATTTCTTTACTCAGCGATCATAAGCTATTCAGTGTTTGGCATCAGATTTGCAGTTTACCTATCAAAGAAAAAAAAACAGGAACGGTACAGCTAATATGCACTCCAATATTTATCGCAAGTTGTATCATCACTGTAAAACTTGTTATCACACATCACATATCCTCATATCATGCAGGTCTAGAACTACCCTGCTGCAAGAAAAGTCAAGGTAACCGCTAAATATTACAGGTCTACTGATTAACTGGCCAACGTGAAGAGGTAAAAAACGCCTGATTTTTAAGCATTTTACAGGAATCGGCATCAGCCGATTAATCAGACCGCGTGGCCGATAGTGATGGCTGCACCTGGGTGTGTGTGACTGACGCATAGCGGAGCCCTCACTACCTCAGTGTGGTAGTGTGCTTGATCAGTAGCTACAGTAGTGACATGGCAGTACAGTGAATCTACATGACAAAGGTAAGAGTTATATACCTACTGCTTACACTAGTTCCACTTTATAAATAACATTGCCACAAGGCCGAAATGATCTGAGACATTTCAAAAACATGCATCTACTTCGATATTTCACTGACCCAGAACTGACAGGAGTAAGGAATCTATTCATCCATCTTTCTACTTTTAATGCAGTTTAAGGTCAACGAACCTGGAGCATATCACAGCAAGGAGGGCACTAGACAGGGGAAAACCCCGCATACAGACAAACACAAGTGCACACATACACAATCACAACATACGGCCCATTTCTTGATGCAAAGGCACCTAATGTCATGTATTTGAACTATGGGAGAAAGCTGGAGTAACCAAAGGAAAGCTTCAACACGTGTGTGAATATGCAAACTCCCACACACACACACACACACACACACACACACACACACCGGGGCAGAATCTGAGCCCCCAAAAATGGCAGGGCAAGGAGACAATGCTGCCAGGATTATGAGAAACATATTTTCTATTCAGATGCTAACAACAGTTTTGGTTTCAATATCCACAACTTATATGCAGTACTACCTAGGCCTGTCGCGATAAACGATAAATCAATTAATTGCACAATAATTAAAATGAGGTCGATAATTTTTCCGGCCGCGATAATTTTCATTTGCATGCTTGTTTGTTTTCCGCGTGTCTTTCTCTACCAAATGGGAATATCGGCTCTTTTTAGCAAACCGGCTCATTTGTCTCAGCTCACCAAGAAGAGCCGGCTGGCTCTTTAATAACCCGCCCCTCTCTTCCTTTAACCCTAGTGCACCACGTATACAATATGGGTCCTGGGGACCCAGTCGGAATAGTTTTAATATTTTTTGTTATAATTTGCAAATATGAAAAATGTCTTCTTTACTGCAAAAAGTCATCCCCTTATGTGTAATGTGATAAATTTTTTTGACCCTTGGATTCCAACACAGACCGCGGAAGGCCTTTCAAAGTTAGCGCGACATGTAGCCGTAATTACTATATTTTTTTCCAGTCAATATAAAATTGTGAAATTTTTTAAATGTAATAACTTGTGCTTTTTTTTTTTTATAAATTTGGATCTTTAGAGCAAACGTTCAAAATCGCATGCTTTTGTAATGCCCTAACTAACTGTGCAAGCCCCCTCAAAGTTCCTATGCTTCCTGCTTCCCATTCATTTCAATGGGCTTTCTGGTACTTGGGAAATTGTTTGTTCAAGACCCATGAAAAGGCCCAGAACTGTAATTATGCAAAATGCATAATTTGTTGTATAAAATGTCTGATTTGTCTGAGGGGTTGGCGGGGCACAATATTACAATGGAAAGGAGCTCCTATTTCTACAGGAGCTTAATCACTCCCACCGTTCAGCAGTGAACGTGTCTTCCCGAGTTGTTTCAAAAATTGCATTTACCACTTTGATACTTGTGTTCTGTTCACGTCTTTTCATGAAGTTTCATCCCTTTTGCACTGGCTGGCCCATTGTTTCACAATTACCGGTAATTAGGATGTTTGTTTTACGGTTGTTGAACACGTCCCCTAACCCCATTCATTTGAATACTGGGGCCTAAGGACCAATATTGCATCTAAAGGGATGATTTTATTTTATGACAGTAAACATTTATTTTTCATCATGATATTCTGGAATTCTTGACTTCACCCCCAGCTGCACAAAGTAAGACAATATGAACTGAAAATGTGGCTAAAAATGACCCATGTTTGAAAACATCAACTGGGCCCCAGTACCCATAAATGAACACTAGGGTTAACCTGATGCTGATTAGCGTGACCTGATTTGAGCTTGTTAAAAATAAGACGCTGTCCAGGGGGCAGACTTTTTCGGAAGACAACGTGTTCCGGCCACAGTCGTCCTTAATGTTTAGGCAACTGAAAAACCCAGACGATTCTATAAACATTAATAAAACGGCTATTGAACAGGAGCCGGCTCCCATCGTTCACTAAAAAGAATCACTCAAAGAGCAGTCTCGTTCGTGAACGACATCACTAGTAATGAGGCGTGAACTCTCGTGTCAATGGGCTCTATGCACGTCAGCTTCCACGTTCATTGAAGTGCGGCTCGCTCATTTCCGGTCTGTGAAAAATGGCATTGGTTTATACAAGCCGTTTACAGGAATTGCCCAAACTTATGATCAACGACGTACATCGCTTTTGTAGATACTTGTTGGTACTTTGGAGAAGTAAATTAGAGAAGGGCTTTAAGATGTTTGCCTTGTCTTACATCCACGGAAAAAAAGAGGAGTCTTATTTGTTAAACTTTGTG
Organism: Cyphomyrus plagiostoma; assembly: GCA_019775915.2. Classification (NCBI taxonomy): domain Eukaryota; kingdom Metazoa; phylum Chordata; class Actinopteri; order Osteoglossiformes; family Mormyridae; genus Cyphomyrus; species Cyphomyrus plagiostoma. The sequence goes on along the minus strand of JABFEA020000119.1, from coordinate 19,400,449 downwards.
GCTGGCGTTAGCTACAGCTCACGCGAATAGGCACTACTCCCGGACAGTGATAGTGTATGCATGTGGCAATGAAGTAACTATGAACATTACCAGTCATTCTAGCGGAGAGTATTTAACTTAGTATGTTCTATATGGGAACAGGAGAGGTTGCTGCCTCAGATCCATGAAGAAGCACGATAAACATCATAGTGCAAAAGTATGGCAGCACTGGTAATTTGTCAGAGTTCTAATGAAAGCTGTTCAATATTCAGGTTTCTGCTATAGACTCATGCATGAAAAGCTTATGATAAACCGCCATAAAACGAGCCACGGAGATGCTGCAGCGACGCTTTCAGTCGATGTTGTGAAAATACACTATAAATAAAACTGAATATTTAGGTACTGTATTATATAGTATATTTTAATTATGCATAGTTCAGTAATTTAATTTGTACAGTAATTTGTACATCTAATTTGCAAAGCGTTTGAAATGGTTGTACTATATTTTGCAATCAAAATTAGTGACGCTTTCTGTTTGATCACCTATTATTCATGTAAGAAATTTACACGTCAGCCTGAGACATGAAGAAAAAAATCGGTTATGATGATCATCCGATTATATTTATCAATTTTGCCCAGGCAGATGTATTATATAATACTATACTATACTATAATACTATAAGCGGTAAAGTAAAATGTTCTGAAACACGAGTTCATCCTTTCTTGTGCTCATAGTTACTCAAACCGGAAGCAAGTGAGCCGAATTTCGCACTGGCGGATGTGACGTCACTGCGATATTATTGTTTATCGGAATAATTCCTGGGACAATTTATCGTCCGGCAAGATTTGTTATCGTGACAGGCCTACTACTACCATAAGGGAGTTTGATGCAACGTAAATGTTCAGTTACCACACATTTCTATATGCTACGTCTATGTAAATTGAGCAACTCATCAGAAATTTATGTCAGAGTCTTGAGTCTTGATAACGGCGCTTATGAGGGTGCAGTGGTGGTATTGTGAAAACCACTATCATGCTGCACAAAAATGTAAAAAATTTAGTAAAGAAATATTTAAGTCAATCCTGAAATACTTGAGGAATCCAATTCACATGCTTTTTTGCATTAAAAAGGGATTTTTCAAACTACTTAATGTGGTTATGACTAAGAATGATATGGGATAGTGAATGATGTCAACATTACTATTCTTTAAAAACAGCCAAAACTTAGATATTTTTTAAATCAGTGACGTCTACTTTCAGTTTCTTCTCCAGTAAAATCTTTCAAGCATCATTTTAAACTCATAATTTACTCTCTGCTGATGCATAAAATTCGTCATAGAATTTTAACTTGACAATAATATCAAGAAAAGATTAGCTATTAGTGTCTGCTTGATGGGTACTCAGCACATGTTTGCTTCATGCCTCATCTCTATATTACCTACCCTGAAATGGCTTAGTATTACTTTCGGTAATTTCCCATTCGTTGTGCCCTACAATGCCTATGGGATAGCTTTTTACATTTCTGTGGAATTTAAAATTTCTGTGCTCAAAGTGATCTTTCCACTGAACACGTGTTTTAAAATAGCACAATATTCACATCAGTGAATGTATACCATGCCTGACAGAGCAAAAGGGGATGCTGACTTAATGGTGGAACTGAGCCATCTTAAGTATGAGTTACATGAATAGCTCCTGCTGCGCTGTTTTTCCAAATTTTATTCCAGTTTTCCCTTCAGCACTTCCTGTTTGTGCTCAGGCCTCCATTCACCATTGCTTCATGCACACATCTCACTCAACACACCCAAAAGATCACTTTGCCGCTCGGCCTCTAACCACGAAACAACCCCAAATGCAGAGATGTCCAGTGACGCTGGGAATCCTCTCATCTGCTGCACTTGACTAGAGTTACATAACTTCAGAATGGTAGGCGCAGGGTAAGGACCGAGGCTGAAAATAGGGGGGGTGTCATTTGACGATAGGTTGTTAGTGATTAAAACGTCCTCATGGTCTGTCTTTACGATAGGGCTGGGTGATATGACCTCAAATCAATAACACGATTAACTGAAAATTTTCCTTAAGATCAATGAATGATTTTTTTGTTTGTCTTTTGAACTCATATTTCTCTGACAAAGTCTGTACAGTATGCTCTGTTAAAGCTGGGATTTTTTTCCCGTAATGAAAGATTGCATTTCTTTATGATTTTAAAATAATTGAAGGAAACACACAGATGAACCATTTTGAGCAACTGAAAACAAAGTACAAATCGCTTGAAATGAAAACGTCTTATGAAAAAATGTCACATTTTAATGTCAAAAACAAGTTCCCCAAAAAAGTAGAAGAGCATTTGAAATTCTTGCAAACAAAATACATTGTTTATAGTGAGCATATTTAAATATGCTATAATACTCCAAATCATAGATATGACGACCCCTGATCAATGCAATCTACGCAATTTGCACAACCTGCTGCTACCCAACCCTATTTATTATTTACCCTATTTAGTTAAATGCTGCTACTCCTTGTTTTTGCACTAGAAAGCACTGCTGCCACTATCAGACTTGCACTCTTACCTGTACACTTGTTTTGTCTGTCCTGTCTTGTCTGTCCAATGTACGCAAGGGGCAGTGACAAACGTAATTTCGATTCCTTTGTATGTCTAGTACATGTGAAGAAATTGACAAATAAAACTGACTTGACTTGATACAGTGCAGACCATAAAATATAGCTTATTGTAGTTTTGCTATTGCATCTCGTTGGCCCATTTTTGGCAGTTTATCATACTTCGATAAGTCTATATTCGTAACTGAGAGAAAGTCCCCCGCATCATGCTTTCTGTGCATGCAGTATTATCCTCAGGTTGTTACGTCCCGCTACGTCCCGCTCCTCCTGTGTGCCACGCCCTCCTCGTTACCTCCTGTGATTGCCCATTGTTTTCACCTGTATGGCGTTGCCGCACGCAAGTCCTGTGCCTGTCTAATGTATATAGGTCTGCGTCTGCGTCTCTTCCAGCAGACGCGGCATTGACGTTGTTCAATGTGTTGGTGTTGTGCGAATAAACCCTCGTTTTCCCGTCTGCCTGCCTGGACATCCCTTTGTTCGCCCTGCACTTACCCACGCACGCAACACAGGTAGCTAGTCCGAAGTAGATGGGTCATTGCAAGGCAAAGTAGGGTGATCAAAAGTTTAAAAAAATAAATAAATAAAAAATACCGCAATTTAATTTTTCCCCCACGTTGTCATGTTTCAAAAGACCCAAAACGAGCACTGTAAGTAGACAACTTGATTATTATAAGCAAATTAACCAGTATTTGTGCAAGAATGATCCATTTGTGATCCATTAAGTGGTTGATCACTATAACTGATCACTATAAGTTGTTTCCACTGCATTTTTAAATATTGCTAGTGTTGAAAGTGATGGGTGCAATTACTTTTGGTAGTCGACACTCTTTCTACATTGTTTACATTTGACCTTTTTGTTCAGTGTCGTCTTCACTAAAGCCATAATGTGTCCAAATGGCGGACATTTTTTTTTTCTTTGGTACGAGCTGCTCTGTGTTTTAGTTCTCCTTCATGTTCCTTACTTGTCGCAGACTGGATGGATGGAGTAGTCACGCAACAACACATGTGGTAGTATGATTTAACCCTCTGGGGTCGCATGTGTCGTTGGCGACATCGCATACTTTTCGCATCTATTTCAGTTTTTATCTTAACGTAGAATCATGAAAAAATGCTAGCTAAATCCATCATCTGCCGTATTTTCAAAATGTCCATTGTCGGAAGTATTAAAGTTTTTTTCATTAGGTTAAATCGGCAAAAAAGTAAACCATGTCATCTTACTTTGTTTTACCTGCATCAGGGTCATGTAGTGCCGCTCTCGCCCGAAGATCGCTATTCACATTCTAAACAGCCGCATTAGTGCGTATTCAGATCGCATTCACATGTTAATTTGATGAACACAACAATGAAACGTGATCCAGATACATCCCCATCAGCGCCATAAAATGGGGTTAGGGACGTGGCCAGGTGACAATGGCTCACACATGAAAGTTGCTACATATTCAATGAAAGCAGCCAGAAATAGTGACATGAGTTAAATAAGAAAAAGCTATTTATCCAACTGAATGTTGCATCTACACCATTTAGTCATCTTCATGTAGCCAAGACTTTGCTGATCAGATATCTGGGATCAAAACTGCCAGCATTGCTTACTATGTACTTTTATGTTTCTGCAAGTGTACCAAACTGCATTTCGCAATGTCTATACTTTGATGTCAATTTATGAACTTAACATTAATATATATATTGTAAACATGTCAGATTTAAGATGAGTGTAATGGCAAAACAAATAACAAATAATTTGCCATGAATTAAATTTATGACATTTGAAGAACGGTGTGATCATGCCCCAGTCAGTGAAAGTGTGTTTCCTACCCCTAGACCCCCGAGAGTTAAGTACACGAACACACACTCGGAGAAGTATTAAAATTGTTAAAGTAATAAACAAATAAAAAAATAAAGAGTAACCAACAAGAGCAATTTATCAGAGGTTGTGAATGTTGCTTTTGATAAAATTTTCGTTTAATTGCCCAGCTGTACTTCATGAAGAGATTGTTAGAATGTGCGCTGTCACGTGATACTATCAGTTGCAATTCTATTGCTCATACATGTAGCTGAATGTGTTGTCAGCCAAATCTTTTTCACCACACCAATAAACAAATTCACACCCTCATCCCAACCTACAACGGGCAACATGAAACACATTCTGTGTTAGGCAATGTAGCGGCACTGATAGCATGTAGGAGAACAATGCTTCTCATATACACTCACCTAAAGGATTATTAGGAACACCTGTTCAACTTCTCATTAATGCAATTATCTAATCAACCAATCACATGGCAGTTGCTTCAATGCATTTAGGGGTGTGGTCCTGGTCA
>JABFEA020000119.1:19387304-19388800 GCA_019775915.2 Cyphomyrus plagiostoma | reverse complement strand
AAACGTAATCACTCTACTCATCCTTGTTCTTCAAATGTACATGGCACCAATTAATCTGTAGGGAGCTCATAAGTGACCAAACCCCCCCCCCCCCCCCCCGCCTCACAACAGCAACAACAACAACAACAAAAAAAAAGCTTCCTCTGATCTCAACAGAAAAGGTCATACATTTTCAACATAAAGAAAAAACTAACCAAACAACCTCTTTGTCACACCCACACAGGCTTGGCCGGACAGATGTGATGCATCGGGAGGCAATTAGCGCCCTCTAAAGAGGGGTAAAGCCAAAGCCTAATCACGAAATATCGGGGTGATAATTAGAAGCCTTACTAAGCATTTTCCTGTCTGCAGTCTACCCGTTCTCCCTAACCCTAACCTGTTCTCCCGTGCCTTCCTTACCTTTTTTGCCTTCCCTTCCCAGTCCAGCTCCCGAACCTGACCTGCCGGTCCTGCTGAGTCCAGCTCCTCCTGTTCGCCTCTCCCTTCGTTTTCCTGTCTTGCGTCTCAACGTCGGACGAATTCCCCTGGCATCGACCCTTGCTCACACCCCACGTCTACGCCCGCTGCCTAGCGATCTTTCATCGACTCACCTGCTCGCCCGGCCGGTGGAGCTTCTTCTGCCTGCTGCCTCCACTCCGACCACCTAGGCTGGCCTGCTTTGTCTTCCTTCCGCATAGCGTTTGGGACATCGCCTGTATTTGCCTACTCCTCTGTTCATTAGGCCTGTCTTCCCCGCATCTCTGGATCCCTGTCCCTTCCTTGAGTTCCCTGACACTCTTGACCCTAATAAAATCTGAAAGCGCCACAGGGCAGCTTGAGTCCTTCATAGCCACTGGGTGTCCTGCATTTTGCCTGTCTCCAAACTCACAGATATATGGTGGAGTAATTATTTTTGCAGTAAGCCATACAATCTAACTTTCAGGGGAGTGCACTAGTTACCCCAGTTATAAAGTAACAATTTAAATAAAAAAAGGAAACTGCGGCTTCCCAGACAATGTGGAAGAGAGGAAAAAAAACAACAGAACGCAAACGAAAAGGAATGAGTCAGACAAACATCAGACAAACCTCGATAAAATAAAGAATTTTTATTTACAATTAAATTAATCGAAACTGACAAACCAGAAAGTATACACCTGTTCTCCGAGCCAACCAAACTTTATATAGATTTACAGGATCCCATAAATTCCAAAAGAACAGAGGATGGGGGGTGGGTGGTGGGAGGGGATTTCAGACAAAACAGAAAAAGGCAGAGTGTATCGAATTTGCTCCAATGTGTCTTTGGAAAGCAAACACAAATGACAGGAGTAGTATTTGGACACCCAGCCACCGGTGGAATTAAAGAAAAAACCCAAAGGGAATGAACCTGCAGAAGCACTAAAGCTCACCATTTCAAAGTAAGTAAAGAAATACATACTAGCAAAAAGAAAAACAACACATTGTGCCATAAAACAATTACAGACTTCGCCAGTAGTAACTGAAAACAAGAATGCCTTCAA
>JABFEA020000119.1:19377304-19382304 GCA_019775915.2 Cyphomyrus plagiostoma | reverse complement strand
CTGTAATAAAGATGTCAAATTCTTCTTGCCTGTGGTCAAGGAGGTTGGCACCAGCTCAAACTGAAAAAGCAGGCCTTTGAACATCCACCATGAAAGCAGACATTGAATTATAATACAGCTTTTGTCTGCCAATGGTACCACGACTCCCATATCCTTATCACTGCAACAACACAGACACTGTGCACCTGGACATAAACTCTTCTCACTAAGCTCAACACTAGTCTTATCATTTCTTGCTCTGCGTGCAGTATATGTATTTGGCAGTATTTTTAATATTAAAAAGAATTTCCATAAAATACATTTATATGTATTATAAATCTAATTACATAACACTCAGGCAGAATGTACTCTTAGTACAGAGAATTCCTCCATTGCACAACCAAAATCAATGACTACCAAATGTGCTATGAACTTGAGGGTAAATCAAACCGTCAATTGACACCCATCACATTGAACTGTTGATGTGTACAGTGAACCCAGACTATAATTTCACACTAAATTATAAAATATATTGGTAACGAGTGCTTTTAAAGCTGCAGACTCACATTTTACAACAGAACTCATTTTAAAATGACTGTTCTACAACGCCCTGTTTTTATGTTAGGTGAAAACGGGCCAATTCCTTTATTAGTAATAGAATGAAAATTAGTTAAGTCAAAAAAGTTATTTTACTGATACAAAAACGAAACAATCACAACTAGACATATCAAGAACGCAGTACCTCAGACGAATGTGTTTGAAGTAAAATCATACTGATTAGAACAAAAGAACCCGTACCCTAGTGAACATCCGGGCTTCCAATTTATAGGAGTAAATCACCACGATTCATTTACATATTAACTAGTTCACCAAAAATGCACCCTTTTCAAATGAATAAAATGAGCATTCCCAAGATATGTCTCCAGTACAGGTGGCCAGGCATACTTCCTGGGAGCTCAATGAAAACTGAAGCTGAGAGAATATGCAATGTCTATATGTAAATATGAATGCAAACAAAAGAAAAACTCCGCTCACTGAAATAGCAGCACGAAATATCATATAGACAATTTCTCAAAACAAGTGGTAGCTGTATTATAGGCTTCTACAATTACTTCACAGAATTAGCTTTTCTCCCCACTGCTATTCATTCATTGCGACATTAAGAGTACTTCACCATTATGTAAATCATTCCTTGAAAATCCATCAACAAAGTTCTCAGCCATATAAACAGCATCCGTCAGTCACCTGTAGAACTTTCTGCAGCATGACTGCTCATTTATGTTATTGCCAGCATCATAACCAGAGGTCTCGCATGTTGTGACAGGAAGAAGAAAATACTTGTATAAAACATGGGAACAAGAACCTGAACTACATAAAATCAAGACCAGCGTTTCCCAATCTAGTCCTCAGGGACCCCAGACAGTCCATGTTTACCTGCGAGGGAGCAAAAATGTTGACTGCATATGGGAACCCAAGGATCACGTTGGGAAACACTGATCAAGGTACATGGGTATGACAAGAAAGCACTTCAGTAGACTATTCTTATAACGGGCGAGCGGCTTGCCCCGACACGGTGCAAAATTTTAAGAGAAACAATTATAAAAAAAGCGTTTATGAGTTTGAAGACATCTACTGGGAAGACATAAGAGGTTGGGAGCAATTCTTAACAAGCATTTACAGACGTTGACGGAAATAAATGTACATGTCCCAGCTTACACAAGTCACTTTCAAAAGTTAAATGCTAATGCTTTGACATGCTGAAGACGATTACCTCTGCGGAGCAGCTCATGAAGACTCTCGGCGCTCTGGCTCAGCACGGCCCAGACTTCCTCCTCCTGCAGAGGACCCCCGCGCACCTCCAGAGCTTCCGCCAAAGACACCTGCATCATCTCTGCTGAAAAATTATTTCCAAAATGGATCGAGAGAAAAATATTTGAACAAATGAATACATTGTAGGGATATTTATCTAAAACTGTAAAAACCATGAAGGATAGATTGTGTAAAAAAAAAAAAAAATTCACACAACTGCCATATTAGAGACTGGTCAGACACAGGAGGCCAGACTCAGGTACAACACCCCTTAACAATAAATCATGGAGCCCCAGTGTCCTAGTGGAGTCTGTGTCAGAAGGAGCGCCTCTAGTAGGTCCCTCTCCTTTGCTCATTCCCTCTTCTATAAATACTTAAACATATAAATCATTCTGATAAGAGATTAAGAACCAAGCAGGTCAGATGTTTCAGCAATATACAATCAACACGTGGAATATAGTGAAATGCTTATCTAAAAAGATGCCGTTGCCAGACTGACAGATAAGCTCCTATGCAGTAATTCACACTAGTACACTGCAGGTTATACTATTCTGCAAGGCAAGACTATGGGGGGAAAAAAAATGTGTTCACATACACTCATATTTATACTACTGTCATTAGTTTTAAACAAGTATAGAATTCTTTTAGCACTGAAGTTGACCAACATCCACAGATTGGACTACGCAACACAAAAAAACAAATCCCACAAATTCCAAATCATAGTTATAATTTTATTGCTCAATGTATAGTTTTCTGCTATTCAATCATAGCTTAACCAGAAATATATTTGATCTTAATCAGATTTAAAAATGTACAGACACACACAGAATTAAAAGATGTGAATAATTATATATTTAAAAATTATACATTTTTGCTATTGTTTTCCAGTTTCTATTTGGAATCAATAAGTTCATACAATGATAAAAACATGCAACATTTTCTGGAATGAGACAACTATAATTATAGCTTGTGTACTTTCACAAAAAGGTGTTGGGTGCTTGTGCAGTGAGGCATTACGAACTGGCAGATACACACGAGCTTGTTAACTGCACTTTTACCCAGCAAGGTCCAGGTGAAACAATGTCTAATCAAGTCACTTTCAAACAGGCCTTGAATCAAAAGGTCAGGTCCCAGCAAGACGAAGGTCATGCATGGTTTTCTGTGGGCCTCGAAAATTAACAGGCGCAAAGGTCACTGGCCTGCCCTGGTCAGGTATCCTATGTGGCCACTTTATACAGCTTCTATGGCTTTAGCTGCTCCCGTCACCTTGCAGACAAGGTTTCAGCAGACTGGCAGGAAGATGACCGCCCAGATTACTGACACATCACACTCGTCCATCTGATAAGTCGCTTCAGATCGGCCACCTGTCCTGCTCATGAAGCTACCAGCCAACCCAATGCCCAAATCAGTGACAGGAAACTCAGTGGCAGACCACATGCTTCTGGCCTTATAACACAGTGACCAGACAAAGCCCTTACTTCACACATCCCTAGCCTGGCCCAGACAGAGCCTGGTATGGAGTTGCTCCATCAGGTACCCTTCACGGATGAGTCACGCCTTATCCTGATCCAAAAAGATGATACATTGTAGAGAAGAGAGAGAGATATGCTGATGTCTGTGTCGTTGGGGTGGAAGCAGTGTAAAAGGTGTGGTCTGCATTCTCCATGCAGACTGCATGCAGCTTCACTTCACCTCGGGCAGGCTAGATGAGGTTACATAACAGCGATGTCAGCTGGTGTACAGATGCTGCCTTGGCCGGTCTTCGCTCCTAACCGTAACCCCATAAAGCACCAGTAGGATGCCCTAGATCGCTACACTCGGAGTCACGACCCTCTGTCTACCAATGGCTGGCAATGTTGTGAGGCCTTTCTGCAGGAAGTGCAGATTCTGAGGCTCACTGGCTGTACGCACAAGTACAAGTACTAAAGTATCAAGTACTTGTAGCTGTAACACAGAATGCAAGAAGACTGTAGTTATTCACAGTTATTTTCCTACTGTTTACCGGTTATCTTCATTTGCTTATTTTTATTTCAGCAAGAAAGGTATTTATTTTTATCCCATCAGTGTGTAACTTGCTACAAAATGCATTTATTATTTGTGACACACACACACACACACACACACACACACACACACACACACACTTTGAGAATATCTGTAGCTAAAAAGCCTAAACCCTAAGATGTATGATTTCTTACCATCTACGTCTGTCAGATAACGAGCTCGGGTGCAGGACACTTCTGTAACAAGGAGTCCCGGAGCCCCAGTGTACTGGTGGGCTTCATCAGGGAGGAAGCGCAGCTGCTGCTCTCCTTCGCTCCCACCTCTCTCCTTGCAGCAGGCAGAGGGCCTGAAAGGGTCTGAAAGGGCCTGCAGCTGGCTGGTTATTAGCGACTATCCATCCATCCACCCATCGTCTGAAACCAGCTGCGAGCCACTGGGACTCTGCCACACGGCGATGCCCAGCACTTCCAACACCCCTGCAGCCATGTCACCTACCAACACAACCAAGGACTGTGGCTGGGTGTGTGTGTGCATCAAATACAAATTTGTTACTGTACACATAATATACTACACATATAATAATGATATAATATGATGATATAATATGATAACTGCACCTTCAAAATGTATTCATAATGCATTTATAGAACATTCATAAGCAGGATGTATACCTTAACACCCTTGCATGCTTTAACAGGTGCTGTATACATTAAACACCATATAACAACAAACATCATAATTGCATAATCATATGATGTTTTATTAATGTATATTAAAGCTGCTTTGGTGTTAGGATGTTAAGGTATACTTCCATGCTGCTTCTAATGTTCTATGGATGCATTATGAAGGTGCACTGAATGTTCTATGAAAGCATAAAGAACGTATTATGATGGTGCAGTTGATGTAAAGTGTCACCTAATAAAGTCTAAAGCCTATGTACCTGCAGTCTCAAGTACAAGTTATAACATTTATGTGACTGTTACAAAAGAAAAAAAAAAATCTAGCAAACAAAAACTGAAGTAAAAGCAAGCAGTCTGTTGGTGTGAAGAATCTCCCTCATCCATCCATCCATTTTCCAAACCGCTTATCCTACTGGGTCGTGGGGGGTCTGGAGCCTATCCCAGAAGCAAGGGGCACAAGGCAGGGAACAACCCTGGATGGGGGGCCAGCCCATCGCAGGGCACACTCACACACCAGTCACTCACACA
>JABFEA020000119.1:19354531-19367466 GCA_019775915.2 Cyphomyrus plagiostoma | reverse complement strand
AGGTTTCTGGGTGGACGTCCACGTTAAATACCTTCACATGAAGAGCGGGTATCCTCTCAGGTTTCTGGGTGGACGTCCACGTTAAATACCTTCACATGAAGAGCGGGTATCCTCTCAGGTTTCTGGGTGGACGTCTGGCCTTGTGGCAAAGTAGAAGTGATATTATTTGGTAAAATAGATTATTATTGTTTGTCATCATTTATGCAACAGTATGCTTGTGCTCATTGTCACTTCTTACTCTAGCACTGTGGAATCAAATCGACTATGAATGCTCTTCACTATGTTTATGTTACAGTCAATAATCAAAGAACTTGTGGTTCAGACTGACAGTGTCTTAATTACCCATATAGTTTGAATCTGTATGTTTCACAGTGGTGTATAACAGGGGTTCATGAAAGGTTTTGGAACCCATAGTACATACTAATTTTTTTAAGGATTAGTGGTCATTGTTGACACACCACAGCACACAACAGCAGAATGTGTCCTCTGCTCTTAACACATATGTGACATAGCAAGGGGCAGCTAATTCAGCGCCCAGCGGGCAGTACCTTACTCCGGTGGTGCCTTGCTGGTTGGGGATTTAAACCTGCAATCTTTCAATTCCAGATGCACTTCCCTAACCACTAAGCCACCACTGCCCATACTGTTCTCTAGATAACCTCTGGATCAGCAGATGTGATGGATGCACCCATAAGATGTTTCTTTTCTTGCTAGGGGACAAGCTGCATACACATTTATTAGGTATTTTATGTGGAAATACATTGGCAAGGAATGCGCTGTCTCTTACACCTGAAATTAGCAGAAATCCTTGTTTGGTCAAGCTGTTTCGGATTAAATATGGCACCAACCGATGCATGGAGCCACAGGAAGAAGGAATCCTTGTGGATAGTGGATGTACATTTGAAAAATATACTCTACTTCTGTCCACTTTTATATGATTTTAGTGTGTATAGATTATACCGTCACAGTCCTCTTAAGTTATGTGCAGTTCACACAGACCTACGGAATTCTACTGAAAACACTACAGGTATCCTATTTTAATCAAATCTGTCCACATCGTCTGTGTAGGGACTGCATACCCTCCTGGTGTCACATGGGTTTTCTCCAGCCTGCCTATTTTGGTTTCCACCAGCAAACTAAAGATATAATTTCTTCAAACGTAAATGACAGTGAAACGCAAGTGACAATCAGAAAACGATATCACAAGTGTTTTATTTCATTCCCATGTATGCCGTTGAAAAATGAGCAGCGACTTTATTTTGCCACACATATCACGTATACGTATTACGCATTAATCTTCTATAAGAACTCGGTCAGGCGTGATGCTTTTAAATATCAGAGCGATGTAGGTCCGCCTCTTAAAGATCGGACAGCCGCACATGAAGCCGGGAATACTGGATGGGGACGGTGCGAGAGCAGACCAGCTTCCTCCTCCCTCCCAGTGGCTGCTTTGGGATATGACGTCACGTGTGCTCCTTTCGGTTTCTACAGCAACCAGCTTCCCTAAACCCCTCTTTTCTACCTCTCCTGGTAGCTTCCACAATGGTACAGCCAGCATCTTGCAGCACAATGGTTGCAAGGCGCTAAGCGGAGGGTGATTCAGCATCGCAGTCTCCGGTTTTTAAACCCCGTTATTTAACATCGCAATACGCTTTTTGGTGCTTTTTCCAATCTTATCTAAAAAGGCACCGTCTTTGCTGTATACGGGGGTCTTGTAACTCGCCGGGATGTTTTGAAGCGGACTGTCACAAGGCTTAGGACTGTCGTCAACTGGCACGGAATGGTAGGTCCGTGGGTGATGTTGATGCGGGAAACCTGCTAAAGGGTGGGGTGATGAATATTGATCGCTGCGAAGGTTAATGAAGTCGAATGATGGCGATGCAGCTGTAGCAAGTAGGCAGTTGCAGGAAAAGAGATTTTCCCCTCATTGTGTGCAGTGAAATTCTCACGAGAAAGAGGTTGGACCAGCGTCTCGGATAGGATGAATAAATTTGGCCAGTTAGCTCGTTTTTTATACTTAGGTGAAGGTTTGCATGCTAAGCATCCATCGCCGTTGTTTTTGTTATGTCGAGTCCATGTTCATGCACCGATATTTCACATACAACCCAGGCGTAATTTACATTGTTATATTACATTTGTTTCACAAATATAATTCATTATGTTAACACCAGAACGCCAAAAATAATGGTTGCTTAAATATAAACACTGAGTGGTATTATTTTGCTTTTGTGTTCCCTTTTGTTTATATAAGTATACCATTCGATATTGCAAATTGAGTAATTTTGTATGTTAGCATTAATTTATCTTAAGTCTATAGTTATGTTTATATTAACAATCAAACGTGGGCACTTGTGAATAATACAACCGTTAGGTATATTTTTTTATGAAATTATTTTAAAACATAGTCGAATTATGTAGAACATAATGGTGACTCCGGCTGTGACTGGATTTCGTCACGCAGTCCTTTACCTAATAACATTTGTCCATCACACAGTAATGTACACTGGCTAATGTATTATTTGCCTTTCATGCATGCTTAACTCGAGACATCTAATGCAAGGATTGCTCAGTTTTCCCATTCCCTCCTCTGTTATAGATTCCCTGATGTTTTTCGTGCTTGGATTATTTAGCTACATCTTGCGAATTAATATTTTATATTATCACGGTTGCATAATGTTATATTATCCAGATGTAGAAATATTTGATTTTAGATTTTCGAAAATGCCTTGCCGATCCTATAGTGAGTCGTAATACGGCTTTTTTACAGTTTAGCTTTACAATACTAAACACTTGGATTAAGCACTTAATATGTTTCGTAACTGATAACAGGCTTTATATGGTCCTCGTGTAAATAATTGTAACTAATGTTAAAAGGGTAATACGGTACAATAAAATAATTACTTTTTCTAACGTTGCAAAGGTGCAGTCGTCACCTGATGGTTGTTAATTCGTGTATTTGTTAGCAAGCTCTATTGAGTACATTATGTTTCACAGTACTCCCCACTGCTACGCGTTATATTTGGTGTTTAGTTGTTATTTTTTCTGGCGACCATAATATAGGTAGGTAACACTTTATAATACTGTTCCGTAGTTAACAGGTAGATATGCACCTATAGGTAGAATTAAGAATTAATGAATACTCCTAATTTTTTCCGTTTTACGTTCTGTTTAATGCAGAGGAGGGAAACAAACACACGACTACTCCTGAATTACAGTGCTATACTAAATTACTAATAGGCCATGGCCTGCAACTACCTGTCCTATTCAGGGTCACAGGGGGTCCGGAGCCTATGGGCATAAGACAGGGAACAACCTAGGAAGGGGCACCAACCCATCACAGGGCACACTCACACACGTACACCTCTGGGCAGTTTGGTAACTCTAGTTAGCCTCAGCATGTTTTTAGACTGGGGGGGACCAGAGCAGCCAGAAAAAACCCCAAGATGCTATGAGGAGAACATCCACGCATACATACATGCTCCACACATGGAGCCATGACAAAAACTCAAACCCTGGGCAGAAGGGTGTGAGGCAACAGTGCCAACCACTGTGCCACCTATAATATATATAAAGCTAATAAGGGGATTTTAATAGGTGGGTTTCAAACAATATACTACATGTTATGTAGCTTCTTGTTAGTAAAATATGTAACATATAAATTAAAACAATTACATTAATTGTAGGTTGTAAGTGAACTAAATAATAAAATTTCTTTAACTAAATTACCCCAAATTGTAGTTTTTGTGAACTGTCACTCAAATGGAATTAAATTGTATAAACATTTATTTAGTATGAATGTACTGTAGGGTGTTGTATGGGTGAAAATGTATAATTAACAAAAAAATACAATTCTGTAATGAAAAGATAGGATCCAAAATTAGATGCATATTGACCCATCTTTTGTAAAACAATCCACAATTATAGTGAAAATCCAGAAAACAGATCCATCCGGGCAGGCAGACAATGTAAGCGGTAATACAAAAGCAGAGTTAATGAAGAGACGGCGATCAGGAAACCAGCAGGCAGAGCAGGTTATGCACAGAATCAAAAATCTGAATCGGTCGGTAAATGGAAGCAGATCGGTGGACAGGCAGTGAAATGAAGCTGACAAGACCCATTAATGGTCATGCAGTCATGCAAGACCTCACTGAATTTCAGAGAGAGGCAGAGAGTGGAGGTCTATATATGACTCTACCTATAATAATAATAATAAAATAATAATAATATTAATAATAATAATAAAAGCAACTGTATATGGTACTGTATCACCCACAATGTTTTCATGAGCATCACTAAATAGCCTGTTCGTTATTATGAAACATTGTATCTAACGCTATTCTTTAATAATAGGCAGTTCATAGGTATGAGTTGTCTGTAAGTCTGATGTTCTTGGCCCAGGGGCTGCCTATGTCTTCCACCTCCACAGTTGACACTTGACCTCCACCATGGAGACCATGGTGATTTGGATGTACGAAGTGAAATTCATTTATGAGGGAAGGGTCCAGGACCTCTCTTGCACTCATCTGAGGCCATACTCCTCCCAGTCCGTAAAGTACTGCTGTGGGTTTCTCCTTCACCTGGAGTTCTGCAAAGATAGAACTGAGTGATTGAGTCTCCCACTAGAGTTTGGTTGTAGAGGAGACTCAGCAGGTACCTTAGGAGGACAGTGTGACGATAGGGGGGAGGTTCCAGCATGGAGACATGAAATGTTAGGGAGATTTAATATTGAACAGGCAGCTTCAAGTGGTAGATTACTGAGTTGAGGGGTCTGGATCGGGGTGGTGATCCCTGGGCTGAGATGAAGGGAGACAAAGTCTGATGTCCTTGGTGAACAGACAGCCATGGTGACCTTGTTGAATGGAGCTGTTAGTTGACATGTGCAGCCAGCAACTTTCTTTTGATTGGGAACAGCTCCCTGTAGTTGGATGTGGGCCATTTCCCAGACTGGGTTGCTCCACCTGAACCAGTCATTCACCGTTAGGGTTGTTGGCTCCACCTCCCAGAGTGGGTGTAGTCTAAAACACATGGATTGAGGTTAGTTACAAAGAGGTGTGTACTAGTGAATTTGAAGCCTGTTCTGCCCAAGGCAAATACCTGTTTCAATTAGCCAGATTTCCTGAACAGTGCTGTTATAGGTAACACCCGATCTTCAGATTCACTCACTCTCTTTGCCTGTTGGTTTGAGGTTGTTAGGCAGACTTTAGCTCAGCCTCGCTCTCAAACACTCACAGAAAGCCTTCCTAGAGATAAATTATTGACCCTGATCTAAGACGATGTATTGTGGTGAGCCAAAAAAAAAAAAACTATATATCCGAAGACCTGTTTAAAGAGAGCTTCTGCCATTTCCAGAGCTGTAGGGAGACCTGCAAAGAGAATCAATCTCGACAGTTTATAAGATGCTAGATCCATGATACGGTCTAGTGTTATGTGGGAAAAGGACTGGGAGGGTAAATGTAATGGTTTTATCATGCTGGTTGGTATGGGGCCTTGGACTGGGCACAGATAGGACAGAATCAAATATATTCTCTTATATCACTGACAAGAGATGGCCAAAATAATTTCTAGACGAATTCTGTCAAATCTGTTATTATCCCAGGGTGGCCAGAGGTGAGGGAGGTGTGGACCTATTGCATAATCTGAGAATGGATTGGGGCAGATACAGATGATTTGTTACGTGGCATATCTGGGGGATCTGTGTCGGTCTGTAGTGCGTCAAGGAGTACTTCTGTTCTTGCTTGTCTGATCGGTGTAGCAGCACAGGAAGAGGTCAAAATCTTGGTTCAGAGGAACTAAGACGGGGTTCGTGTATTTGTGAAGGAGAGTGCGTTTTAACATTTTTGGATCTTGGTCTCTAGATGAACTGGAAATGGGTGAAATAAGGATGATCAAGGGGTTAAGTTTGTCAGCATCCGGATATATATTCAGGTTCTGGTGAACACTAAGATGGGCAGCTCCATTCAGTCGGCTCCTTTAGTCTTCTAATGTCATTCTAGAGAAAGCAGTCTCTGTAAATGCAAGTTGGTGAGTAATGTGCACATGGATGTAGCTTAGGAGGAGCACCCTACTGTTTAGACAATGCAGCACCCACTCCTACTTCAGGAATGTCCACATCTGCTCCTAAGAGAAGCTTTTTATTGGGTTGAAGTGAACATGGCTGTCAGTGGAGTCAGGGCTTTTTGTGTGGACTTTGTCCCAATCAGTGTTCTAGGACAGTGTTTCCCAACAGACAGTCCGTAGGAGGGAAAAAAAGTGTGGACTGTCTGATAGGGACCTGGGAAGGAGCAAAAATGTGAACCATCTGTGCTTCCCTGAGGACTAGGTTGGGAAGCACTGTCCTAGGGTACTTCCTAATTAGTGGTGTGAAGTGTCCTGCCATTACTGAAGTTTCACATGAACCTCCAACAGAAGGTTACAAGGCCCTACATCTCCTTGACTGTCTTTGACATGGGCTTATCAAAAAACCACATGCACCTTGCTATCCTTCGTCTCTGCTGCCTCCAGGCGTAGAACATAATGAAGGAGCGGCATTGTCTTCACATGGAACTCACACTTTTCAACCTCCATGTACACATCATTGTCACTGAAACGGGAGAACCTGTTTGACTTGGTCTCGATGTTAAGACAAGTTTGTGGAGTAAATCACGATTTTTGTTTATTGCTATTTCAAACCGGTCATCTGGGCCACAAAATATTGCATTCATAAATGACTGTAACACAAATGAGTTGTTATTGAGTGCATATGGCATTACCAAATATTTGTAGTGCCCCCTAATGGTGATAATTTATATATGCACTCTTGAGATCCATTTTGGGAAAAATAGTAGCAACATGGACCTGTTCAAGTGCTGCTGGGATCAGGGCGGTGGGTAATATTACGTTGCCATGATGTAACTGAGATTTTGATTGTTGATGGAGAGGCAAAGGACGCCATCCTTCTTTTCTGCAAAGAGTAATGCAGAAGCAGAGGTAGAGGGGCAGATTATCGTGGGTCTGTGGGCTTCATTAATATATTATTCAAGAGGGTGAGATTCCGGATGAGACAATAGATAAATTCTGCTTTGAGGAAGTGAGAAGGGAGCCATTCAATGGAGTCCCAGGGTTGGTGTGGAGGTAGCAAGGCAGCCTTTGTTTTACTGAATATGCCCTGAAGCTCTTGATATTCAGGTGGTACATGATCCTCTGGTGCTGTGTCAGGGCTTTCCAGGCATAAACAGAGGGGAGCCATGTTCAGTGTTTTTGCTGACATAATGCTGACATTATGGGTGACAAGAGTTCGAGCAACTGGACTGCTTCTTGGTGAATAGCCGCTATCAGAAATTTTTGCGAATTTGTTCAATGGATAATCTTACACATTCCCAGGGGATGCTCATCCGGGATGGTGACCTTCAAGGGGGAATTCATCATTTGAGAGGGACAACCTCACTGTTTAGCAATATGAACATCCCTGAAATCCCCAATAGGTCCAGAGTCAACTAATGCTGTAGAGAGAGTGGAGGTCCTATTGGTGATATTGACTGGTGAAGTAAACTTCTTCTGTTTTCCATTAAGAAATATGGGAACGTTCCGCCTGGTGGAGATAGCATCCCTCCTGCTTGCTGCCCTGGAATCTTAACAAAGTGTCACTGTATTCTCTGTCTCTGCTCATGTTGTAAGGGAATAAGAGGGCGTATGTATCTGTGGATTAATTAGAAACCGGTGATCTCGATATTCCAGTGAAGAGAGGAATGGGAAAGCTGAGCTGGGCGTGGTGAAGGTGCTTGGCTGAGTGCCAGATCGGGGCTCCACTGACACCCTAACTTCATATTCGCCACAATGTGTATGTTGCGCTTTCATGGAGTTAAAATCACAGATTACAGATTGCAGTCTAGGCTTATTTGAGAAGGTGTAATATTAATTTCTGCCAATTTTAATTCCTTAAAACATTGCTCTCATAATACGGAAAGTCATGTTGAGTGTTGCATTCAGAAACGTATCAGAGAGCTGGTTACTCCAACTTAGCTTCACTACTGATTTTAATATAATATTTGTTGTTAATAACATCAGTTATTAGTTGAATGTAAAAACTGCCATGAATCCTAAAATTTAATAAAAGCAATTATGTCATAGTTACAGCTACTTGACCCTGCAGTTACTTTCAATAATTCTGTGTAAACAGAACTGTTTCTGTTCATTAAATACTTAAGGATTTTACCTGGCTGAAAAATAAGAAAAAATTACTTCATTTAGTTATAAATAAATGGACAGCAGTAGTTCCATTACTAGAGTCTCAAATTTTGTAATATGTAAGCAATGAAAGATAGTTATGTGAATCTGTGCTTGATGTGTATATATAATTTTCGGTATATTGATGAGTATTATCATTATATGAGTGAGAACACTGATGTTCCCTCTAGTAAAAGCTTAATTCTAACTGAGAAGTATGTGTGTGAGTTTATATCAGAATTATTTGCATAAATTTATTTTCTTTATCTCAAATGTCTTGTACTGTAAGTGAGGCTCTAATGAAAGTTTTGAGGTGTCTTTGCAGTGTAAACTTAATAACTATCATCCAGGCATGTTCGAAATAGGTTATACTGTGCAAAAGTATAGCCCATGTCTTCAAACGCATGTGGTGTATGTTTGAGACTACTGGTGTGTGCATGTTACGACAAATTTTATCCAAATTAGTAGCACACAGTACACACAGTGCTTGATTAGTTCAGAATTATGCCTAAAGACTTTTAAGTGCAGTTCAATACCTGTCGTTTTCCTGTCAATAGTGCCACGCAAAGGCAAAACATCGCAACTGCACATTTGAACATTTTGGTCTCAGGCTCAGCTTCATCTCGTGAGAAGATATCGCTGCTCGGTTTGCTATACATATGTCTGGACAGTCAAAAAATCATGATGCCCCATTTTCTTAGATTTAGGGTCAGCATAGCTATGTTTTGTCTGTGTAGCGCTGAATGGATGATGCATGGCTCTGTGGAGTGGTCTGTTGTTTAAATTTAATTTGCTTACAAATATCAAAGTGCAGTTTAGGATGTGGGTGTGTCGTATTTCATTAAAGGGAAAACAGTATAACAACAGACGGACTATGGGTTGTTGACACATCTCATACTTTAATTATGAGAAAAAGTCCGCATTGTATGTGTGCAGTGTTTATTCTTTGCCCACGTCTTGTGGGATACTGGGGGTACTCTGGTTTCCTCCCCCAGTCTAAAGACACGCAGTTTGGCCAGATGGCATCTTTAAATTGCCCTTAGTGTATGTTCCCTGAGATTGCCCGGTATCGCGTTGAGGGTAATACTCCAGCTCCAGCTTGTGCACCTTGGTTTACTAAGATAAGTAGGCGTTGATGGAAGTTGGTTAAATGAATCAATAGTATTAATTTAGTATCTGTATAGATTACATGAAATAGCATTAGATTAGTGTATATCTCGGTCAGTCTAATATTAAAACCAATATTAAGGTCTAGTCTTATATTTTGATGGAAAATTCATTTTTTCCCCTTGTCACATAAATGTAAAGTACTTAATTATGTTTAAGATCATTAAGAATATATTTCTGAACCTTTGGAGGGATACACAGGGAGGCGATAAGCCAAGCTTCTGCCGAAACCCTGCATTCACTCTAAGCAGCATGAAAACTTTGCAAATAAATATCAAATGCCAAAATTTTGCCGAATTTGTTTCTGCTGTCAGATTTTTAAGAATCCAGTTCATTAAAATTAGAAAAATTACCACAGACAGAAACAAAGCAATCTTTTTAAATACTGACAAATGCTAAACTAACAAGGAAGAGTTCCTACGGTTATGTTTGCATGGAAGTCAGAGTGGAAGGCAGGGTAAGTGATCGCCTAGCTGCCGTTCTGTTCACCGCGGAGTACGTTTAGGGGGTATCTATTAACTAGAAATTTATTATTATGCAGTATATTATATATATCTTGTTTTTATTATGAATTTTAAAATCATCGTCATGTCAAACACACTAAATTCTGGTAGTACAGTGGCTGGGCGAATAGCGCCCCAGGACGGCGGGCGCGATTCCTCCGAAGTAGGTCTGTTCTTCCTGCGTCCTGCAGTGCTGGTATCCGCCACAGTCCAAAAATATGACATTAGGTGACTCTCCACTTCTGTGCTGGGGCGTAAGCATAAACAGACACACGCGAAGGTAGTTTCATGGGGCGTGGCCCCGGGGAAGCTAATTTTATTCCACGAAAGAAGGGGAAAGCATGGGGAAAGCAGTTGGGAGGAGGGAGAGATAAATAATTTGCGATTTTATCCTGAAAAAAAGGGGGAGAGAGAATAACATGAGATCCGGCACAGCACCAGTGAACACAGCCGGTGAGTCAGACAGTAGAAGCCGGTTTGCACTAGCCGTGCCTAGGGAGCAGTTTTAAAAAAATCGTGCAGCTGGTGCAATCAGTCATCGGCGGGCATGCTGCGTCCGGAGTGGAGCCCCACGGCCATGTGCCGACCCGCTGTCCAGAGCAGTGGTGCAGAAGTTTCGGCAGGTGGCTGCTGTCTGTGGTGCTGCAGTCGCTGCTCGGCCACTCGTCCCACAGGCGCCTTCTATTGTGTCACTTCCCTCAGCTTGAGCGCGTGCTCTGCGACACACTGCTGCTCCAGGCGGACCATGCCCCTGCATTGAAAGGACAGGCTCAATTCGGGGCAAATTATTCATCACCTTCTTCTAGGAAAAAGATTCCCAACACAAAAAATCTAAATGATTTCTATTTTCTTCTAAATTCTTTATATTTATTCCTTTTTTCCACTCCTGTTAGGTCTATTGACCCAATAAATGTGCAGAAGCCTTATGACATGTTGTTTGTACCTCTGAATACATTTTAATTGACTTTAATACTATTTAAAGTATGTGTGATTAATTGATTAAATGTTCTTTTCTTGATATGTATATTTGTTTTCATATGACTGTTGCAGATGTTTGAATTAATTTCCCCTTTTGAAGGGGATACATATTGTTTAAGTATGAGGAGAACTGTGATGTTTGGAATGACATATAATATCTTTCTCACAAAAAGGTTAAAGTGACTTAAGCTGGCTTGTCTGTTAGACTTCAAGGGAGGTATGAAGCTTAAATTGCATAGTCAGCATTCCAGTTCAGGAGAGGGATAGGTCTATTTGTTTTGGAAATGATAGCCGCACTTAATAAGTTTCACATTTCGAGGATAATTGCAATCTGTACCATCTGTCTCCATTACATTAGAAAATATCTGTTTCAGACAAGTTTAGGTGAACTTGGTAACAGATTTATAATACTGTCTCATTTAGACAATAAAATGGAAGCAAAATATGTTGCTGAGAACTTTCAGCAGTACCATAACTCATAGTTATGGTCTTGTAAACTCTGCGTTTTGTAAATCGTTTGCATTTGACACACAATCATGCTGAATTCTACTTATTTTACAGTCTGTATTATTGAATTTATTTGGGGCTGAGTGAAATGCCTTCAAATTATGGTTATCCACAGGATAAGATATATTATCATTTACTTAAGTGAAAACAAACAAAGAAAAAGAGAATGTCGAAAAATGCCTGAGATTCCAGGACTATTAAATTGCAACCTGACTAAATTTCATACTTAACAACAGCAATTCTCTCCCTACCTGTGCAATTATGCATCTGGTTAGTGATCTTAAACAAGGTGAAGTCAGCTGAGTTCTTATCAATTGTCTTATAGCTTGATAACAAATAATGATGCTATATTCAATGGCTGCTTCTCCAATAACGCCATGATTCCTTCAGGCACTCATACCACGTTCCTATAGCATGCGAAAACTTCAACTGAAATCCAAAAACCATCTAATTAGTTAACAAAAGACTAAATTGTGGCAGCCACACTTGAGGAATTTGCAAAACATTTGCAGCAGATGCCCTCTTTTAGTGACTGAAATGAAATGAACAGACTTCGATTTAATGGGAATGCAATATTATGAAGACAGTAAAATGTTTTGGCTGCTCTGGATGTAATATTACTGAATAATGCTACTCCATGGCCATTTTGGGTGATTTGTATGAATGTGAAGTTTTATTTTGTTTTTGCTCTTTTTATTATTTATTTGCACTCTGTAAATCGATTATTATTATTAAGTAATATGCATTTATGTTTATGGTTAATTTTTGATTCTGTTTATTGGAGTATGTAATTTATATTGCCGCAGATTTTGTTTCTGTAGGTTGATCTTATTGGCCTCTTGCCTGTCCTATTGTGACTGTTGTGTGCAACAATTAATTGATGAACTTCACTTTGATTGGGGTTGAAATGTAGCCAGGTCAGTTAGTGGAAATGTATTCATTTTTTTTTCAGTTTATGTCTATAATTATGAAATTAACGGTGCTATATTGATTATATATGCACATCTCTTATGGAATGGGATGGAGCTGTTTGTTTAGTAGAATACATCTGGAGTAGTGCTGATATTTAGTGTGATGACTCCGTGGCAGTGAAGCATTGATTGAGTGCCTTGTTAAAAGACTCATTACCAGAATTTCCCAAATGAGAGTAAATTCTGCAGACCATGGCAATCCTTACACAGAAGGACTTTTTTAAGAAAAAAAAATCCCCTCATGGCAGTTGCTAGGGACAGACATCGAATGTTCCGGTATCATAGCCAGTAATAAGTTATTATAGTTTATTTTAGAAGTATTTCATTGATTTTTAATCATTAATTATATTACCTGTCCTAGTAGCATTTAACCATTGTGTAATGTTTAACTATATTTATGATTTGCAAAAATATCAGGCCTGTGTCTTTTAAAAGTTTAATGTTTAAATTCATTTTACAAAAATGAATGAAAATTTGGGGGCGGCATGGTGGTGCAGTGGTTAGCACTGTTGCCTCACACCTCTGGGACTCGGGTTCTGGTCTCATGTGTGTGGAGTTTGCATGTTCTCCCCGTGTCATCGTGGGGTTTCCTCCGGGTACTCCGGTT
>JABFEA020000119.1:19315633-19342901 GCA_019775915.2 Cyphomyrus plagiostoma | reverse complement strand
CTGGTTTTCAGTTAATTTACCTGGTAAAATAAAGTTTAAATAAATTACATAAATGCTCTAATAGTACACGTAAGTTATTGGTTTATTTGGTTAATCGTCCAGTCTGTGAAGAAGGCATTCAAGTAAGAATTTCATTGTAGTATGACTCATTTCCTGGTGTGTACAATTTGAATTAGGACAGCGTTCACGGTTCGACTTATGATATTCAGATCGAGTACTACTGTAGGTCAAACTGGTTTGTTCAACTTTCAAGAAATTTGAGTTCTAGTGAGTTTGAAAACCGAGGTACCACTGTATTTTAGGATCCAGTGTTCTATTACATTCTAGGCTAATGCTTGAACCTACGAAATGCAGGTCAGGAAATTTAAAATTTAAATAAAAAAAATACGATTTCATTTCTGAAATGTAAAAAATGCAGTCGATTTCCTCTGTAAGATTAGCGACACCTGAAGGTGATGAAGTCCATTCACTTTTTATTGTTATTCATTTTTTTACTTTTAATTATGTGCAACTCTAGCTGAGACTAAAACTCTGTGTCGTTTGTTTCTTTTTCAGATTATCAGCTTATTAAATGTTTTTACACCACAGAAGTCTTTAGAGGAATTCCAGGATGTGTAAGTACAATATTATTTATTCATATACACCTCTACTTCTTTCTCTGTATATTTGCTATGCAGAGGTGGACAAAGTAACAGGAACACCATGTGAAAAAGGCTTTAATTTTGATGTAACTAAATGGTGATGGTGAGCAGTATTTGTCAGGTATGTGACAGCGTTCTTGCAGTCAGACCTCTGATATGTGACATTTCAAAGGAGCACGAGTCAACAACACAGCTGAAAACAGGCCAAACAGCCAGTGCCTGAACTGCAGCTCAAAACAGGCCAAATAGCCAGTGTCTGAACTGCAGCTCAAAACAGGCCAAATAGCCAGTGTCTGAACTGCAGCTCAAAACAGGCCAAATAGCCAGTGCCTGAACTGCAGCTCAAAACAGGCCAAATAGCCAGTGTCTGAACTGCAGCTCAAAACAGGCCAAACAGCCAGTGCCTGAACTGCAGCTCAAAACAGGCCAAACAGCCAGTGTCTGAACTGCAGGTGCAGCGTCCGCAAAATCTACTAAATTACTTACTAGGTGAAGGGCCCCTGCCATTTTGCAAAAAATATGCTTCAATCTAGACCTTTTGTTACTTTAGTCGAGCCCAATTGTAATTTCTTGCGTATGTGCAACCACTCCTTACCCCATTTGTGTGGAGGTGTGTGGAGCTGTGCATTTTCTCATAGATCTTTTGACACCTGGGCTGTGCTTTTGACCCTGAGCCTGCTGCTCACGGCGTGTCTTTGGAGCAGCAGACTGTTTCACATCCACATGAGACATTGTTGAGTTTGAAAAATGCATTACACTTGCAGGTCTGTTGAAAGGCACTTCAGTGCTTCATTTTTTCTTTCATATTAAGCATTTCTTTCATCTACTGAGGATATCATAGTCTCTGCCTGTGACTCTCCACCTCCCTAAGCAATTACATGACATTTGATGACTTCTTTACTAACAAAGATATGAATATCAAAGCAAACGTGAAATTAAAACTAATTATCCAATACATTTTTAATTGAACTTTTCTGCCCTACACTGCATCAGCACCAACATGTGTGCTACTCTTAGAGCTTGGCTCAACACGACAACATGTGACTATTAAGGAGAACTAAGCTTGTTAGGTCAGTCGAACACATAATCGGACATGCACTTCCCAACATCCAGAATGTTTACATCAGAAGATGCAGATCCAGGGCCACTAATAATTAAGGATTCAAGCCATCCCAGCAATGACCTCCTCTCTGTGCTGAGGTCAGGGAAACAGTGTTGCTGACTGAAGGTCAGCACAGAGAGGCTGAGGAAGAGCATCTTTCCCCAGACAATAGGAATCCTTAATGAGCACGGTGTTCTGGACCAGCACACCAGCATTCCAGCCTACTCAGCTTACACATGCACAGTCTATATATGTAGATGCATATTCTTTCTTGCACTACCTGCCACTGTACTGCCAACTGCACACTATGGATATTTATGGCTACTGTTATCAAGGATATGCATTTCAGGCAGAATTTCTAGTTATTATTCAAATAATATTCAATCTACCCTGCCCCCACCACACACACACACACACACACACACACAGACACGCACACACACACACACAGATGTGTGTGTGGAGTATACATTAAATTATTTATGAGATGTTATTTGTTGTGCAAACAAATGTCTTGCTTTTACTCTTCATGGTCCCTAAGAAATCCAAAATACTAATGTCAGCAGGTTATCAGTTCTTGTGTACTTGTTCACCTCAAATGATATTTAAATAGCTCATAATAGTTTAATAGTATTTAATAGTTTTTTCAATTTTATGTTTGTTCTGGAATATTCAACAATGCTAACTCATCCCTAATTGTTACATTTCATGTGTAATTTCTAATTTCATGTCTCTTTGTCTGTCCCCTACACAGATGAATAGTTCAGGTCCAGAAAATTAAAATCCAGACCAAGATTTTTTTAAAAACAACCAGTCGCTCACTCTGTGGCTCTTTATACCTAGTTGGTTGGTGAGAAACGTAATCTTGGTTAAATTTTTACTTTCTGGACCAAACTCTCCTCCTGTTGTCCCCTATATACTTATGTTTCTTATACATACCTGTATGTACCCTGTTCCCGATCTGCAACTAGCCAATAACGCAGTTCACAATCCTCTGAGTATAATTGTGTATGTAACAAACAAAATTTGACACTTTGAAAATAGCTTAAAACAAAAAGTTTTGGGTTTAATAAAGTCTATATCCTTTGAAATTTTGTATCATTCAGATACTTCGGTACTTTCTGCCGAAATTCCCAGGCTAATTTAATTTGAGCCCTTTATCTTAGATTAATAGGTAGTCAGAGGGTAATGGAGTCTAGCTATTTGGTAAATGATGATTTTTTGGCTAATCAACCCCAGAACTGTGTAAATGTTTAAGAAAATGGAAAAAAAATTCATGTTACATTTGTTGGAAGATGACTAAATGATGATTAAATCAAGTTATCGGGTCCATTTCTGTAGAAATTCAGATAATTATAATGGGTTTAGAAATATTTTCTCTAAACTGTAAATCAATGTAGCTTCAGACGTACAAGGTGGGGAGGTGGAGTTTTGCCTTTGACCCTGTGTACAGGGGTTTGAGCTCAAAAACATGCAGTTTGGTGACTCTACATTACCTATTGTGTTTGTGTGGTCTGTAGTGGACTGGCATCTCATCCAGGGTCTCCTCTGATTCAAAGCCTACCTTTTTTAGTTTTTTCTCGGTTCCTGGCTTGAAAGACTTGAAAGTATGTGATGTAACAGAGCATTAGCATGCAGGTGAATTTAATGGACTTCCACCTTGTGCTTCCTGGACAGGGCTAAGGTCCACCATGACCCTGCACTGGGTAAATGGTTCTTGAACATGAATGAATCACATTACATTATCACTACAGCCAATGGAAATGAAATAGTTCTTAGAATCATTAGTAGTAGCTGTGCTGTTTATTTTTATCCGAATAGTTGATGTAATCAACTGCAGTGAAGCGATTAGTTATGCAAATTTATGCGGCTTTTTGCCCCTTAGTCTAATAGGAAAGGTTGACTAGTTGATTGAAGGTTGGCCGGTTAAAGGTGTAATTTGTAGACTGGCACCCAAAGATCTGTGATGATGCCGCTGCTGATCGTTCTGTAGCAGAATTAAATGTATGCTACTTTGAAAACATGGGATGTCTTTCTCAGGTATTTGGTCATGGAACTAATGGATGCCAACCTGTGCCAGGTGATACAAATGGAGCTGGACCACGAACGAATGTCATACTTACTCTACCAGATGTTGTGTGGCATCAAACACCTGCATTCCGCTGGGATCATTCACAGGGTGAGAGCGATCAGTAAGATCTAGTAAGACCAGTTCTAGCTGTTTGGGCTTTCAGAAGCAGGTTGTATGTCATAAACAAAAGCATTTCGCTGTAGAGGCCAAAAGTGATCCAATTTTCAGAGATTACAGAACTTTATTGAACTGTTGCTCCAGTTAGTTATTTAATCATCCAATGTATGATATTCGTAACATCCATCAATTGTTTATAAACATTACCGCCAGTATTCGTGTAGTAATTTTTAAAGCGTGATGCCAAAAATGCAGGTGTTTCTACAATTCTGGCCACTAGTGTGTTTGTATTTGTATTTGCCCTTGTATGAGTATGACTGCATGTGACAAATAAATAAATAACATTTAACTTGAACTTTGAAAACATAAAGGGAAGCACTAATAGCTTGATATATGTGTAACATGTAATATTGCATCATGTTATTTACTAATTACTATAGTATAATATTAAATTAGTTCAATAATTATTTACTATTATTAATAAATATTACCAATAAAATTTGCTTTGTCAGAAGCAAGAGTTTCTTGAAGATCTTGCACCTCTTGACATTTGTTCCATCTGCAGGACCTGAAACCCAGCAATATAGTGGTTAAATCGGACTGCACGCTTAAGATCTTAGATTTTGGCCTGGCACGAACCGCAGGAACCAGCTTCATGATGACCCCCTACGTCGTGACACGATACTACAGGGCTCCAGAGGTCATCCTGGGCATGGGCTACAAAGAGAACGGTATGACTGGACCTCTGTAGTTTATGTACTTGAATTTATCATTGAACACAACTTCAGTGTACATAAATGTGGGAATGTAAGTATAGTGATTATGCGGTTATGAGGATAAGTTTGATACACATATATTAGTAAGCACTTATATTCTCTGTGAGTTTCGGTGTCTAGTCGAGGCAGTACAGTAAACTTATTTCAAATAAAAATGTAGTCTACTGAAACAGAATAGCTAATACTTCCTGAAATTCATCACTGATTGTACACCATGTAACTATATACTAATCTCTGTGTCTGCTACTATTCCAAAAGTTTACATTATTACAGTAGAAATTAGTCCATAAGGGAGAGTGTGGATTTTATATCAAACCTAAATGCTCCTTCAAGCACTGCATGAGTGTGTGCAAGAATAATGGTGACTAACGTTTCCTTTTTCAGAATAACACTCTGCGTTCACTCATTCCTGTCAGCAGTGTGTCATTTATGCTAATCTCTCTCCCTTTCCACTCTTTCCTTGTGCTGACAGTGGATATATGGTCTGTTGGGTGCATTATGGGAGAAATGGTTCGCCACAAAATCCTGTTTCCAGGAAGGGATTGTATCCTTGCTTGAGTGTTTACAATTTATTTCAAAAGCAAATACAAGAGCAACAGCTAAGGCACAAGTGTGTGAGTCCAATTTGGCTATTATTAGTGAATATTGTCCTTTAAATTGAAATGTCATACTGTTTGATCATTACTAATTCTAGTGCCAACAAAGAAATAATGGGTTGGATGGGAAAGTATATATGTTTTTCATGAAATTCTTCTTTACAGTAGTTGTAACTAAATTTGTAGCAAATTTCCGCATGCATATAGTGATATAAGGCAGAATCTGCGACTGTAACCTAAAATACTATCATACCACCACGTGGAATGCGTATGAGAGCTGTTTCAAACAGGCGAAAGACAGGCGATATTGATTAGTCAGTAATCTTTATGGTTGACATTATGCTGAATGTGAGAGAGTATGAAGGATTTCTTCTTGTTAAGAACTTTCTGCATGGTTCTTCATTTCAACACTTTTAATAATTATTTCATTCTGGCGGCAGTACCATTTCTTTCTATATTCTGATCTCTGTCATACATTTTAACGTTATAATGTCCAGACCTGGAACTGGAGGCCCATTATATCATTACAGCTAGGCACAGAGTGGAGGGCACATCATATCATTTAACTGACTATATTTTGAACGTGTATGTTATTGCATATTTTTCACAGTAATGAAGTCCTCCAAGACCACAAATGGACTAACTTAATTTAATAAAAAATGACAGCCCCTTTCCTATTAGTAGTAGCTTATCATGGCTTTGAAGCTTCCTCATCACTTCCATGTTGCTCTAACTGTCACTCCTGTTTTGGTTTTTAGGCCTAAGTGCCACATGTTTCGATTCAACCTTGATATGATGTAGCTCATTGTATTTCAGCGACCTTGACCGAGGCCACCCTAAGTTGTTAAAAGCTTTAAGAAATGCTGTCACGATGATGGAAAACTCGTACCGGCCGTGCGATTCACTCTAAGGTTGAAATACTGAGTAGCCTGATGGAGAAAATCAAACCCATAATAGTCATCTTAGAGGAACTGCTTTTTGCGGAAATGACATTGCAAATGTGGAACAATGCTTCTGTGCTATGCTTCTCTCAACTACAGTCTTTTTTTTCCTTTGGTATGTCTCTATTGTCTGTGTCTGTGTGTCATGTCTGTGGTGGTATGAAACAATGAGTTGTAAGGGTACTTTCTTTAAACTACCGTATTTGCTTTCAAGAATTATATACAAAATGCATCACCCGAAATAGTTATAATTACAGCTAGGAAATGGATTTATTTCACCATTGCCGTCTTTTTGAGTTACTGTGCTTCTGAGAGTATTTCGAATTGAGGAATAGTCTCCAGAATGATCATTTAAAAACCACTGACAATATTCAGAGTGAAAGCCTGGAGGCTCAGGTGATGTGTAAATGAGCTTATATGAAATACAATCATTAATGCAATATCAACAATATCATCGTATTGGCTATGAAATTATTTAAAACAGTATATTGTAAAAATTGTTCCTAAATGTCTCAGTTTAACCTTGGTAAAATTCATATTTATTTATTCATACACAAACTTTTTCATTGTTATGCATGATAGGGAAATTATATACAGGTGTTTCAAAGGACAATTTATCGAGGGGCAATGAAAACAGAATGAAATATTAACAAAATGTTCAAGAAATGTTAAGATCATTACAAAACTGAAAGTAATGCTTGTATGTCCACCATGGAATTGAAGAATCTTTTCACTCCTGATTCGGAACATAGAAAAAAAAGATGCACAGACATGGCCTGACAGAATGAAGCAAACTCTTTTCCCAATTCCACTTCCCTAGCAGCTAATATTTAACATTTTGTAGCTGTCAGTGACACTGAATTATTTTCCTACTTTTTCCCTCAGCAGTCTGTCTCTCAGACAGTGGTGCTTACAGCGTGCCCTGTAATGTAAATGAAGTTAGCAGAAGGTAACACACAGCGCTGTGTGATTGCCGCATGCAGTGAGGGCAGACAGAGATTTTCGCTTCCTTCCCCTCACGGTGTGTGGTTTTGGTTGCAGTGGACATGTGGTCAGTGGGCTGTATATTTGGCGAGGTGATGAGAGGGACAGTGCTCTTTCCAGGAACTGATCGTATCCTTACCGCAGCTACCACACCTAGCTGGCTCCTTTAATAACCTTTCATTTCCGATATGGCAGTAGGGGCTGGTTCTCCAGGCAGCAGAACGGTTCTCACTTTCATTTTCAGATTAATTTTATTCTGCAGCGGGTGCAAATGAATCTGTAGATGCTCTCATACTCCTCAGCATAAATTTCAAAATGATCACATACTAGTAATATAACACAAAATATTGTGTCAGGGGTTATGAAATGTAGTTTTCTTAGTTTAATATGGATACTTGTAGCCCACCGTACTGTTTTGACAGTAGGTTTGTCAATTACGCTACTTTTTTGCTGTAGTACTCAGCTGGGGAATGACATCATTTCAAACAAACCAGTGCTTGAAATGCAAATCATTAATAATGTCTAGAAGGGTAGACAGAGCACGGATCTTGTTTCTAGTAGAGAGGATTGAAGTGTAAACTTGATGGATGGGTATAAAACTCAACAGAGAATCGCTCTCCCATATCTCATTTGACAGGTTAGAGGGTTACATTTACATATCTTAAACCGATATACTCCACACATAATATTCATAAGCATCATAACATCTTAACATACCTTAACAGCTTTAATTTACATTAAAAACAAACATTATATGATTATACAATTATAATGTTTGGTATTTAAGTGCATTAAAGCTGCTAAGGTATGTTAGGATGTTAAGGTATGCATGTTAAGGTTTGCTTATGAATGTTCTATGAATGCATTATGAAAGTGCAGTTATTATAAAGTGCAACATTTAATTCTTACGTGACATTTATGTGGGCTAGAATCCATACATTTTCACCATGGCTTGTAAAATGGTGCAGTAAACAACCACATCACCATCTCCTCCTTGTTGGAAATCTCATTTTCCATCATCCAGGTACTTGTCACTGCCCTTATGCTACAGGTTGGATTATTCAATTACTCCAGAAGTATGAATGACAGAGAGTAATGTTAGGGAATCTGTGCTGTGCCATGTCGCACACTAGCACCGACTTCTTGATTGCAGTTGTTGTCAAGTTTTGTTTTCCAGCGTCAGTCCCCTTAAAAATGGCTGGTGTGTTTGCATGGCCCCCCTCCAGTGTTGATCTGGCTCAGCACCGAGCTTTCCCCCGTCTCCTTGTCTGCAGTGAGTCTGCCGCTGTGTCACACTGCCGTTTGCTGCCAGGTGCTAACCGGGTGCCCCAGCCTCAGGACGCTCACCTGTGATCCGCCCCCCGCAGGCAAATCGGGGCATGTACACCTGCAGCACTAAAATGAGCATTACCTAAGGCAATGTCTTTTTGTTAGTTTTACAATAATTCTATGTATTATGCACACAACAAACTATTATTAATATTGAATCAAGGGCATTTGATTTAACACTGGTAGGGACCATATCAGCCCCGAACCCTCCGCCCCCTATACACACTCAGTCCTGCCACAGTCCCCACCATCCATACCCAGATCTACACCTTTGCATTGAATAATTCGCTTTGGATAAAATCCACATGGCACACAGAGTGGGAATCACTACTGAATCTGTGCAGCTTCTTTTAACGTTTATTCGTATTAGAAATTCACATAGTAATATAGGTTTCTCAAGGGGTTTTAGGCTCCACATTGCTTTTTCTGTTTAGTTCATTCATATTAAAAGATTGAAATTCTAAAAAGGACCCATCAAGGTGATTTAACTCTGTGTCTTTTATTTGTCTTATACTGAAGGGATTTCCCCCACGTCTTTACCAACACCACGAAGGCATTAGTCGCGTGCAGTGTAGCAGATTTCTTTAACTAAGCTTCTCTCAGACATCGACCAGTGGAACAAAGTGATTGAGCAGCTCGGAACACCGTCACCGGAGTTCATGAAGAAGCTGCAGCCTACAGTGCGGAATTACGTGGAAAACCGGCCCAAGTACGCGGGCTTGGCGTTCCCTAAACTCTTCCCCGATTGCCTCTTTCCTGCTGATTCGGAGCACAACAAACTGAAGGGTGAGGGTCTACATTTTCCACAGTTCTGACTGTGCTGGAGAGAAGTTGGTTCCCCTTTGCTGATTTTGTGAACACAGAGTTCGACTGTAATTACACCGTGTGCTTTGGCAATTGATTGTATGAGATCTGGTCTGAGATTCCATATTTTTCTACTCAAATGTACTGTTAATTAACTTGTGACGAATGTGACTCTTGCTTTTTTGCAGCCAGTCAGGCCAGAGACCTGTTATCAAAGATGCTGATCATTGACCCTGCAAAGCGGATATCTGTGGACGAGGCTTTACAGCACCCCTATATCAACGTTTGGTACGACCCGGCAGAGGTGGAGGCAGTAAGTGTCATTATTGAAGCCCTTGAGACACCTACCGGTCACGAATGTGCTTGTCATTGCATAGCTTTCACCAAAGTCCTTTTAAGGCTGTGCCCTTTACATTTATCTTTATTTACCAAATGCTTTTGTCCAAATTGATGTACAATTGAGGCAAATAGCACATTATTAATATATATGCTGTAGATGAGTCTTCTAAGCACTGGTACAGCTTTCCAATGAAAGCCCAGGTACAAGTGTGAGCAGTATTGGAGCAGGAGCTACACAACATCTCCCAAACAAAGCAAGAACCTAATAAGACAATTATTCAGATCAGCAAAAACAATATGAAGAACATTCAGGGAGCATGGAGTGGCAGAGGCCAGTGGAGGTATTCCTGGATCAGATGGATCTTCAGGTGTTTCTTGAAAGTAGTCTGATGGCCGGATGTGGTTCACCAGCAGCTTCCACCTTCTGGAAACTTACTTGTGCCGGTTTACTCATTAAATGTTAAAAGCATTAGTGTGGCTTTTTAAAATTTTCAATTATGCACATTTGCTTCCTTGAAAAAGGCAAAGAATAGGTGAAGTGTCCCAGTATATTAAGTGCTGTAAGGCCATTGATACACTCATAATCTACTTATTTGTTGCATGATATTTGGTAAAACATATGTTTCAAAATATCTGTGCTTTGAGAGCAAGATCATTAATATCTTCATTGTAAATGGCTGTGAATATAATCTACCCCAGGAACTTTGAAGACTTTTCCTTTGTACCATAAAAATTCTTCAAACTAGTTACTCCTTCATGTGCAATGTCTGTAATTGCTTCATTTAGATTGATACCTGTGTGAAATGACAGTGTCATGGGGTATTTGAGGAGTCTTTATAAACATTTAAAGATGCATGTTTTCAGTCAAACGCCTTGCCATATGCTAATGCTATCAAATTATCTGAATTATCTGAATGGCCTTATAGCCGCCATGAATTTTCAGTCATTGCCATAGTAAGAGTTTTGATTTTTAAATGCTTTGATTTGTATTTATAATACACTTACATACTCTGTGTTCCCACCACACAACTGCACTGTGCAGTTATATAAATCTGAATTCTATTTCAAATCTCGATTTGTGTCTAAACAAGTTATTAAGATAAACAATCTACTACAAATTATTGCTTTAAAGTGGTATTTCTTATTAATGGCAACTAATTGAGACCCAATTTTTTATACAGTTAAAATAAAGATTCTTTAACTCAGTAAATGATGTTATATTTAAGGTCCCAGTAGTTGAAATTTCTGCTAAACAATAGCACTGATACACCATGTTCTCTGGGATAAACGTATTTGCATTTCAATTCACTCTCTTATTTTCCATACATCAGTTCATTTGGGCAGCATTTCAGTCAAGTGTCAAAGCTAATTGGTGTTTTTCCCTGCAGCCTCCTCCTCAGATTTATGACAAGCAGCTGGATGAGAGAGAACACTCTATCGATGAGTGGAAAGGTGACATTTCATTATTCTCATAGAATAAACATACTACTATTATCTATCTTCTCAGGTTTAGACCTTTTCCATATAGGAAACATCTGTTTTAAAGGTTGCTTCTTATTTATTTCATCGCACAAAAAGTAAGGTGTAAAAGCTGCAGTGTATTCATAGTTGATATGTTAGATTGGGGAACTAGTTTATCTGGGGTCAAAATGCTTTTTAATCATCACCATTGTAATGATGGAACCTTGTCTACCTGTGCAAATATGCGTCATCATTAGCTCTTCTATCAAAGTGGCATCATGTTAAATAATTTGGAAACACTTTACTTGACAGGGCACAAATAGTATAGTATTATGCTGTTAGTTAAGTATTAATTAACCATAAACTAAAGTCTTAGTTATATAATGATCTCATGTTAATTCATCATTAATGAATTGTGATGCATATTTAATCACAAGCAACTATATTTGTTCATGATTAGTTTATGATTTGTATTTCAGTAGTAACTGAACTATCACTAGGTATTTGTGCCCCTTCAAGTAAACTGATTAATAAAACTACTATCTGTGTAATATGTCTGTGTAATATTTAACTTTATTCCATAATTGCTTATTTGGTATGGGATATGAATTACATGAAATATAATTACCGTAAGAAAAATATGAAGTTACCTTACCTTATGGTTAATACTGATTATTGTTTCTTGTGAAGTAATACTTATTTTTTAAAGAGGATATTACACTTAATTTTAATATTCTGCTGTAGTTCTTTAAATTTAATTTCTGTTTTACAATGCCATCTCTTCACTGACTGAGTGTAAAAAGATTATTCCACAAGGTCATGGACTTTGTAAGAGTGCATCATAGAATTCTTTTAGCAAACGTATTTCTCTGGTTTTTTTCTTTTCTTAGAGCTCATCTACAAAGAAGTGATGAACTTTGAGGAGAAAACAAAAAATGGTGTAGTGAAGGGACAGCCCCCTCCTTCAGGTACTCTCAGTGCATAACCTAATCCTCTGTAAGTGAATTTAACACCTAACTGGGTCCTCCTGTGACAAAGAATTCCATAGTGCGTAATTCATTCGTATTTGTTTCCCATCGTTCGAATGTAGACTAATATAGACTTTCAAATACACATATGTGACTTTTTTCGAGCAAGTTTAATTGAATTAAAAAGTGTTACGTTTGTAAAAACAAGGCGGAGGGGTGGTCTAAAGATTGTGTGCACTGCATTGCATTTTCACATTTGTGCATGCGTATGCCATAATGCTGAGGATGGAGTCATTGGTCAGCGCTCACTGGAGAGCCGAATATTGTCATGGCAGCACTGCATTGTGTTGCAAGCACATCTTAAACCCTGGATTTAAATGGAGTCTGTGTAGTAGAGAGAGCACTTGTGATGACTGAATTCGATGGAAATTAGAAGGAAATATGAAAAAAAACCAGCTTCAATATTAGCCCAAGTGCCCCAAACAAATGACCTCATCATTACTGACGAGTGAAGGTACTGTATAGTGTTCAAATAACATGGTGTTTCATATCCCGGTCTTCAGGGACTGCCAAATGGTCCACGTTTTTGCTCCCTCCCAGCTAAATGCCAGACAGTCCATATTCTTGCTGGCTGTCCTAAGGTATACAGTGCAAGTATATATGATGGACTGTCTGCGGGTCTCTGAAGACCAGGTTCACAATCACTACTGTAACACTGTTGACTCCCTTACAGCTTGTCCTTTAGGTAATTTTCTTGAAAGCCTTCTTATTCCTGAAAGCCATTTTATTTTTACTGAAGTGGTTGTAATAAACTGGCAGGAGAAGCCCCAAGTGTCATTTCCAGAATCATCATGCAAAAAACAGGCAGCACATCACATAAAGGCTGAGGTTATACAAAAAGGTTGAGGTTATACAAAAAGGCTGAGGTTATATAAAAAGGCTAAGGTTATACATAAAGGCTAAGGTTATACATAAAGGCTGAGGTTATACAAAAAGGCTGAGGTTATACAAAAAGGCTAAGGTTATACATAAAGACTGAGGTTATACATAAAGGCTGAGGTTATACAAAAAGGCTGAGGTTATACATAAAGGCTGAGGTTATACAAAATGCTAAGGTTATACATAAAGGCTGAGGTTATACATAAAGGCTGAGGTTATACAAAAAGGCTAAGGTTATACATAAAGGCTAAGGTTATACAAAAAGGCTAAGGTTATACAAAAAGGCTAAGGTTATACATAAAGGCTGAGGTTATACATCACGGCAGAGGTTATACATAAAGGCTGAGGTTATACATCAAGGCTGAGGTTATACAAAAAGGCTAAGGTTATACAAAAAGGCTAAGGTTATACAAAAAGGCTAAGGTTATACATCAAGGCTGAGGTTATACATAAAGGCTGAGGTTATACATCAAGGCTGAGGTTATACATAAAGGCTGAGGTTATACAAAAAGGCTGAGGTTATACATAAAGGCTAAGGTTATACATAAAGGCTGAGGTTATACAAAAAGGCTAAGGTTATACAAAAAGGCTGAGGTTATACATAAAGGCTGAGGTTATACATAAAGGTTGAGGTTATACAAAAAGGCTAAGGTCATGCATAAAGGCTGATGTTATACAAAAAGGCTGAGGTTATACAAAAAGGCTGAGGTTATGCATCAAGGCTGAGGTTATACATAAAGGCTGAGGTTATACATAAAGGCTGAGGTTATACAAAAAGGCTGAGGTTATACAAAAAGGCTGAGGTTATGCATAAAGGCTGATGTTATACAAAAAGGCTGAGGTTGTACATAAAGGCTGAGGTTATACAAAAGAAACTAATCCAAAGTGCCAGTGAGTCTTCAGAATGGAGACACAGCAGAGGAAGTTACCAAATCCAAGAAGATACCTGCAGTATATAGAAATACATGAGAATTTATGATTCAGCATTTTAAAAGTAAAAAATGGGAAGAAGACTAGGAAATGCGCAACATGTAAGAAAGTGAGATCAGATCTTGAAGATCTCCATTTCTACACACGTGTAGAGCGTGTTGTTTTACAGTACTGTAATACTGTAATACTATAAACTGAGCATTATATATACTATAACATTCAGAAATGGCATCACTTCCGCTGATCTTTTTAATCCAGTCTTTTTTTGTTACATGTTGTTTTCTTAAAAAGGTAATATGCATTATTTCCAGCCTTATGTTAATGATACCATTAATATACATGAGTCTAGATGAAATGAGAAAAAAATAACCTCTAATAATTTGGGATTTATACACCCTAATGTACATAAGGCTGAAATATATGCATCATACATTTGTGGAAATACGTGTTTTGCATAAGGATTGCTAATCCTTAAGGATAGCTAGATTTTACTGGCAACAGTGTGTGTTTGTAGTTTCAAGGCTCAAGTGATGCAAACCACTGACTCCATCCATAAGTCACATTTCAGTAACACTGTATAATAAGGCTCCCTTTTGTCACTTGTAAATGGTAGTAACTCAATAATAAAAAAGAAAACTGTTATAACTTGTTTAAATTTGTCTATTAATAATTTACAAAGTGTTACAGCCTAATTAATAACCAGATTATAAACCATTCATAAACTCCTTATATAGGTAGCCTTATTGTAAAGTGGTACCATACATTTCCCATTCCTGGGGTTTATATGTTTTAGTGATGCTGCTAGAATCCACACTCTTTTCAATGTAACCCTGTTAATGTTAATTTTCTTAGCGCAGGTGCAGCCATGAATAGCAGTGAGAGCCTCCCTCCTTCTTCCTCCTTCAACGACATCTCCTCCACATCCACCGATCAGACCCTGGCCTCCGACACTGACAGCAGCCTGGAGACTTCTGCAGGACCCCTTGGTTGTTGCAGGTGACTAGCCGCCTGCCTGCGTCACCCAATGTTCTTCAGAAGGTGAAGTGCACCAGAGATCTAAACAATGACGAAAAAGATAAGGAAGCAGAAAAAAGATCAAATAAAAGCCTGAATTTTCATTCTAAGTACTACGTAAAAACACCTGCTGAAATGTATATTTATAAACTTATAATAGCTTTGCTTGTATCTCCCTTCATATGGCATTAAAGTTAGACAGACATCATTCTGTATAGTGTAAATTTACTGGCTGATAAGCAACGCCCTGCAAGCTTTTTGTGCTTTTTGCGCCGTGTGTGTGGCAAGGTGGGTCTTTGTGTTAATTATTTAAAAAAACAAAACAAACAAACAAAAAAACCTTCCCTTGTTTCCCCAAAGTTATGGTACTACTAATTTCTAATCTTACAGATTGGATCTAAGAACAGATTGGCTTGCTTGTCTGTGATTCTTCTGGGGAATGCTTGTACAGTGCCCTTCTTATTTTGTATATATGTAATTCTGCATCTACATCAGCAGGGCACACTGGGTGGGACTAACGGCCAGTATGACAACCTCTAGC
Organism: Cyphomyrus plagiostoma; assembly: GCA_019775915.2. Classification (NCBI taxonomy): domain Eukaryota; kingdom Metazoa; phylum Chordata; class Actinopteri; order Osteoglossiformes; family Mormyridae; genus Cyphomyrus; species Cyphomyrus plagiostoma. The sequence continues at coordinate 19,327,348 of JABFEA020000119.1, read as the reverse complement.
ACACCTTGCCGCATAACCCCTTTGATCTTTGTTTCCCTTTGCCTGTAGTTCTGCATGATTATAAAAATGCGAGTTATGAGAAGTAAGTACAAAGAATCTTGTTTATATACCAGTTAAGAAAAAAGGGGGGAAAAATGTATCGAGCTGCGTCACAAACGTTGGAATTGTAAAATCGGATGGGCGTTAGCTGCAGGAGGCGAAGGTGAATTTACCGTCACTGTTGTCGCTGAGCTCATTCCTTGGTTTATAGCTTTTGGTTTTGTAACACGCATTCCTCCACATCACTGCACTGCTGCGCCGCATGCCATCGCATTATGACATGAGGCAGATGTGGCATATATGCCTGTGGTTAGAAATAAAAGTGGTTTGGATGTCAGTCGTCCTCTGGATAAATGAGTGATGATAAAACTAAATCAGGTCAGAAAAGTTTTTGAATCCATCTCATTTATTTTTGTAGCTAGTAGTCTGTTGAAACGGATTCAAATACAATATACTGACTGCACACGACTACAATTATATTGATACTTTTTTGTTGGTCTTATTATTTTTGTATTTATTTACATCTGAATTTGGCTAGTGCCTTTGAAAATGTTCATCCCAAATACAAAGGCAACATTGTGTCAAACACAAGACGAGAAAGTTGAAATCACACAAGAGTCATATATTAAACCTCCGTCAACTTCAACAATGGCAGTTTACCGCTCTCTGCTGACATTTGTACATTCTGTGAATTGATACCCACACCTACAGAATAGACATACTACCTTTGCATTTAATCATAGTATTTTAAGTCTTAGTGTAGACTATTCCATCAGCATCTAAGTACACTCTCTGTTTGTGTTTATCATAATCTTATGTATAATAATGGGTAATAGTCATAATCAAAATGTGTAAGTTCAGTATACTTCAGTTGTATGATTTCAGATATATAGATATAATTTATGGGCATTTTATGAGTGTACTATTGAATATTTTTAATAAAGGGATGAAAACACTTATTCCAAATGGATCTTGTTTTGGATTTCTGCTGAACACTGAAATTAACGACATACTGATTCTTGGAAGCTCTGTGCAGGGTGAGGCTTTCTACTGTCATTGATTTGTTGTTTTTTGTCATATTCCACTTCATGTTTAATGTTTTTTTAATATAATTTCTCATAGTGAATGAATGTTTATGTTATTAGTGGCTTTTCTTGCATCAAAAATGCAATTCAGCCAAGTTATTTATTGTAGTTAGTTTTTATCTCAATCAGATAGACTGATAGAGGGACTTCATTTGGTTCGGTTTGTGATATGTTCTTGATTAGAAAAAATCATTATCAGATAATTACAGATACGTCACCCTGTACTAGATAAATAGTTTGGGAGAGGTTTCTCACTGGCAGTTGGGCTGATTATCTTTTAAATATTACCATTTTTATACCATGTTGTTCAGCAGTTTCATAATTGTTCAGTCTTTTACACTGAATATTGATTATGTCTGTTTCGGGAATGTCTCAGAGTTCCCTCACATGAAATAATCCTACAAGGAAATGATTCGCTGCTCAGGACTTCATTAGAATGTGATGCTTTTAAAACTCATCTCAAAATATAGAATGAAAATATCATTAAAGGATTGGGAACATAGATTTCTGACTTACTTGGTGCAAAAGACAAACAAGTTAGATTATTGTAGTCCTGAGCAAACATACATAAATTTGTTTCTGTCGTGCAAAATTCAACATTTTTGGCTGTATATAATACAAAATTACCCTCTTCTGCTGGATTCAAAATTTCTAATAATTTTTACCTTTATTGGAATCAGTAAGCATCATATCATCATATGTGAGTTAATAACATTTTCACTAGTGACAATCACAGGTAAGCACTAAAAAAGTGAAATAAAATGAAAAAATGCAATCGGTTATGCATAAAGAAATCTTTAGCTTGATATAATGAGAGAAGCTCTTACTCAAATTGTTGCAGCCCCACTAAATGAGCTGACACAGAATTAATATTTGATTGATATGTAATTTCCCAACACAAGATTTTTTCCCGAGCACATGATTTCTGTTTCTAACCAGTTCGTTGATTAAGTTAATAATGTGATTATGATGCTCACGATGAATAATTCTGATATAATAGTACATTTATATTTACATACATTCAGGCAAGGGGCAGTCAGTGCTGATGGGTTGGTGAGGTGGACAGCTCAGGTTCTTCGCTCACGTGTTCCGCTTTATCATTTCAGACCTGCTTTTAAAGTAACTGTCAATTACCTTCTATAGTAATTTTGCATGGAAAACAGCTGAAACATTGTATAACTTTACAACGAAATTGTAGATAATATTTTCATAATTCAAAAGAAACACTAACAGAAGGATTACAGTATATGGAGAGTCATACATAACCATGGTCTTTACAAAATAAGGGAAATTTGTTACAACCAATGTAACTAATATAGTACAAAATACAGACGGTCAATGTTTGAAAGAACAATCAGGGGTCAATCAGAAGTTCCAAAGAACTGACAGGCCTTTATCTGTAGGAACTGGGAGAGATCTTGAAAGAGGGATAAGGTCATCACACATTTAAACCTTGTTATCATTTTATTTTGATTATGTGTGATTACTGTCATTGATTTAAGTTAGAACTGAAATTCACTGTTTAGTGTAATGTGCTGTAGTGTATTTTATACGGAAAGTTTTTAACTGGTAGAATACGCATCTCAAGAAAGTACAGATTACATTATGAGGTTTCAACCTTTTAGCAACATTGCTAAGTATATGGGGACTGTTTTACAATATGGAAGGTTGTTTTTTTTTCTTTTCTTTTCTTAAAAATATATTTTCCAGATGTTTTCCCTAACGTTAACTGAAGTGCTTTTGGAAAATGTGTTTTTTAGATTAAAATTCCTTATCACATAATTCACACTTTACATGCATAATTAAAGTGGAGTTCGGACCATCTTTAACCCAAACCAGCATTCTACAAAATAGACATCCCAAGGAATGAAATTTGACGCCGTGTATTATAATAACCAAGGCAAATGTCTGTAAAGTCCTTGGCTAATTATATATTTTTGTGTGTATGTTGATCTGTGTTTTCGACAATTGAAATTGTAACTTTTGAGTTTCTTAACTCATTTGAATTTTAAATGTTCATAAGTGCTGTTGTCCAAATTTATTGTAGTTGTTTACAACAGTACGGAAATACTGCAGCCCAACAGCGGGAATAAAAAAGACATGCAGTAACCTAATTTTGACATTAGATTGAGAAACCTATTGTTGTGTAATTTAAGCACCACAGATTGAAAATAAAAGCTCGACCAGGAAGCACCCAGGAGTGGCCTTAAGTGTGAAACAAATCACATTTTTTTACTAGCCTGGTTAGTAATTCATAGCAAAATCATATGTACTTGTGTACTTCAAAACAGCCAGTTCAATCATAAGTATACTATAGAAAGCTCTTGTTTGTATCGCTTGAATTATAATCCTGATCGTTTTGTATATAGTTCTCGCTAAATAAATGAATTTAAGATCAGAGATCCTATGTCGAACCTCAACATCAAAGCATTTGTAACTGGCAGGATTGATTTAGTGTAAACCATTCTCTCTATACTCACCATACAGCAATATATGAAGCACTAGTTACAAGAATTAATTTCATTCAAAAATACACAAAGGTGCAATAAAATTCTTAACAGAGGGTAAACCAGTTTTTTTCTCTCAGAAAAAATAAATGTTAACAATAGTGTCAAATTATGTTGATATTTTTTCCTGTTCTTTTTTCACTCTGCTCATTTTGTATTGTGGAAAGGCCATTCTGTTAATGTTACATTGAAATCTCTGTCCGTGGTTCATGCCACAATGCTTTGTCAAGTCTGATGGTAATCAGATATTCAGCTCCAGGCGGGTGTTTGGATCCCATAACTAAATGGAAGAAAATAAATAGCTAAAAACAACAACTGAAAACTGTTATACACTCAAAATTTTAAAGGTACTGTATAAGTAAATTAAATATATGTCTGTGACTGAAAAATAAAGAAAATCTTTGACCTTGGAGAAAGGTGTGTGTTTTTAATGCCTCAGCATGTTTTTTCCAAAGTTTAAATGCATTTCGCCATTGCTATGAACCAAAGACATTTATAATTTATTTTTCTTTATATTCCTTACATGTTAATAGGTGGATAATTTATTGTTGTGATTTTCAGGGGGATACTTTCCAAAATCATCCCATCCAGGTTGTACCCCAGCCTTATACCCTGTACAGTCTGGGAAAGGCTCCAGAAGATAGATGGATAATTCACAAAATATGCAAACAACATACTTTTCTTTTTGACACACATATTAAATCATCGTTTTATGTTAAAGCTAGTTATTTAATGGTGGGGAATATGGGATGCAAAAGGTGTTTTCTCTGGTTGCTTTTTGGGAGCTACTTTCCAGCACATTCTAAGTTCCTGATGCAAGATTAGTAAGTTGCAATATGCAGAATTCTTAAATTAAAATGAATTTAAGTGAAAAGAAGTGGTCAAGCAAAGTTTTAGGCAGAGAAGATATATCTTTCTTGATAACTGCGGCACTGAATGCACTGTGACATTTCTTGAATTTAAAACTCTTTCTTATTAGGATGACAGCTAAGGGCAATATATACGTGTAAAACTGAAAAAATGAATAAATGGTAGGGAGCAATGTACAGTGTTTTATTTCTTTGAGCCAACACACAAAGTCCCACAATCAGCATTATGCAGCAGGCTAAAGTCGATCAGATGTAAATGAAGTAACAAAGGATGATCCAGAATGGTAGCTTTAAAGCAGTACTTCATATACAGGTTTCCACAAATCACGTTACAATTTGTGAGAGCGAAATGACACTTCGCACCTGTGTCAGATGCACAGGGATTTAAACGTCTAAACAGCTATCAGGGCTCAGATTACACAGGCAAGGTAATTGCAATATGGGCGAGACTGCAGTAAGTGAAGATGTGACAATATTTTTCTATTTTGACATCACAAACATCACTCTTTTCCGGTATATATTTGATACAGCGAATACGTGCAAATATGACATTCGGCAGAAGAATGAGGAAATAGCAGCTATACAGATGGTCCTGTTATCATTTTCTTAATTTCTGTTATATAAAGTGATTTATCATGTGTAAGGTATGCATCATTGATGATGCTCACATTCCATAATGTATAGTTTTATGTGAATACTAATCGTATATTCTAAGACAACCATTACTACTACTACATAATAATAATTACATATATGAAATATGTAAGCTGTATTTATCAATCAAAATACTTATACAATTCTACTTGTAAAACTGTTATAACATTGTCCCCCCCGATGGCTCCCAAGACTATTGGACAGTACAACAAAGGAAGTAAGTAGCCGTCTGATTGAATGTGAGACTCGAGGGAGAAACAAAGCACAGGAACCAGGAAACGGTGACTTGGAAATGGGGCTGAAATACAAAAACAAAAAAACACATACAGTAACAAGCCTCCTGACAAGCTCTACAGAACAGCTGTGGACTTCTGGGAAACGGGACAAAAAGTCTGAGCCGAAACACAGATTAAAAACAGCCCCATGAACCCACATGTAAAATTCATAACCTAAGGTCTAAATGGACCTTCATGCCCCTCGATCCAGATAAGATTACAAGGAGCCATACAAGGTCAGCAACGCAGGGTGTAACAGCTGGCAAACAACATAGAACAGTTTGGCTTGTATTAATGATCATGTGAGAAAGAAATGTATTTAAACACTATTAAAAATCATCTGGAATAATGCGTCTAAGCTTACTCAAGGATGTTGTTGTCATGTATACTTGAACTGGGAACAAAACTAAAACTGTTAAAAAATAAATACCATCAATAAATTAAAACATTCATAGACAATGCAAAAGTATAGGTTATAACTAATTATAACTAATTAAATATATTAAACTAATTAAAACTGTTAATATTGAACAGTTATTTAAAATGTAGCACTAACAATGAAACAGATATGATATTTAGGATATTTTATAAAATATTTATATCTTTTCATTTTGGTCATGGGAAAAGTCTAGATACACATGAAGAATAGCATAAAGTTATTTAAATTAAAGATACAGCATATGCAAAAATAAGCACCACCATACAACAAATGCATGTATCACAGTTAGAAAAAAAAAAGGACACAAGTAAGTGCAAGGAAAATCCATAGTAAAATAATGTCATTCAGAAAAACATTTTAGTTTATTTTTACAAATATATTTTTCTTGAATATATAAACATTTCTGTCCTCTATATACACACACCCAGATACAGGATAACATTTAACATTGGTGGACTATTTCTTTCACAAGGTCACATTAAAGAGTTATAGCACAGCCCACTTATATAGGTTGTCTTCCTTGGGGAGTTCATGAGAGGAGAGAGCTGCTCTCTGCCTGTCAGGAGACCAGTCACCCTCTGCATTACCACCAATGGAAGAGTTAGATTTATGAGGGGATCCTTCACTGGATCCAGACAGTACTTGCTCTTTCTGGCCTGCGTGGGTCTGCTGTCAGCTCTCCAAATGTGGAGAAGAACTGCTCCATCTCTTTCTGCAGCATCCCGTTCCTCCTCTCAGCGTCCTCCTTTGCCCTCTCAGCGTTGCGTAGCTTAATCTCCACCATACTGTACTTCTTTCGCTCCTGGTCCAGCTCCTCATGGAGGTTCCCCATCTCAGCCTCCAGCTGCAGGTTATGCTGCTCCAGACTGGTGGAGGGGAAGGAGAGGAAATGTCTCTGGATACTGGAACAACCCTCCACAACTGGCAGGAGATGCAGACATTCTGTTCTGCATCATTACCTACTCATCTGTACTGGTGTTTCAGAGGAATTCCCTAATTGTAAGTCATCATGATGCTTAAAACTAAGACATGAGATAAATTAATTAACATACTGATGATCATTTCACATATGATAAAATAAGTACGTTTCCAAGAATTTTTGAGAGCAATGCACAACGTACATTTCTGTGTCATGTTTGGAAAAAAATGTATTCAATTCAAAAGGCTGAAACGAAATTGTGGTAATTACTAATTAGTAAACTCACCTCTAATCGTGCACATGTGAATACAATCAGTGTAAATGTTAGCACTTGATTATCATATCACACAACATGGCATAAAAAAGTATGTTTTACGTGAAATTTAAAACTCAGTGTTGAGAATCTTACAGCTGATTTTAATCAATGACCAGCTCATGTATCATGCCGAATATAGCACTGCAGAGGTGATCTGGTATTTAAACTGAACTATAACTTAACATTACATGTACAGTAACTTTTATAGACACCTCCTAGAGATAAAGGAGAGATATCCATGTTTAGGGACGAACATCATTATCTCTGTAACCCAATTACATTGGCACTCAAAATACAAATGCATTTTTAGTTTATTTAATTAGGAATCCAGTGAATGATGAAAAGTCACGAAACCCAGTAAAAGTATATTTGTTAATGGTGATTTACCTCTTGATCTTGGCCTCATACTCAGCTTTCTGCTTCAGCATCTCCTGCTTGAGGCTGCCCACCAGGCCATGCAGAGCAGCGTGACTTCCTGGGCCGCTATTCACTGCACGTGTGTCACTGCTGTCACTGTGGCTGTGGCCGCCTGCATCGCGTCCGCGGGCTTCGCTCCCAGACTCCCCGAGCTGTACGTCGTACGGAGTCACGAAGAAGTCCTGCTCTGGGCACGTGGTGCTGGATGACCAGCAGGAGTTGGAGTTGTCCGGCAGGGATATCTCGCAGGAAGAGGTGGACCAGGTGGCGCTGTCCACACTCTGCTTGTCCTCACAGCTGTTACTCGACGAGTTCTGTTGCTGGACGTTGTCGTACGTGGACAGGCGGTGCCGCTGGGCCGTCTTTTCGCTCAGGCAGTCTTTGGTCTTGCTGTCGCGCATGGTGACGTAGCCGTTAGATACCCACGATCCACTGCGGCCACTCGGCGTTCCGTTAACGGCGTCGACGCTACAGACCCCAAGCCGTATACTGCCATTGGAAACACCGCTGGTGCCCATCTTAGTACCGCAACCTTTTAGCGAGCTGGTGCGGCGGGCAGGAATGCCACCACCTGAGAGTGTCTCACTCTTGTCCTGGTGGCCGTCAGCGGTATTGCTGCTGAATGAGCCATTGGTCACTATGCCGCTGCCCTTATTGTATGCTGGGTTCTTCTTCACTGCAAAAGGCGGGCTGCGAGCCGCGTCTAATTTTCCAGTCAGGCTGTGAGCCGGACTGCCCGATTGGGGGCCTCCCAGAGGCGTAGGAGAGCCATTCTCTGCTGTGGTCTTCTGTTGTGACTCAGGTATCTCCCACGAACACTGCCGTACTGCCGCCATGTTGTTGTTATTCTCTTCGTTCTGCAGGTGGCCTGTCGCCTGCATCTTCTCAGACTCCCTGTTGTTGCACATCTCCAGGTTAGCCTGCTCCTCTTCCTCTTTTGGGAACAGCACGTCATGTCTCCCAATCAGAACTGACATCAGCTGCTGGACCAGTACCGTACCTGTAAAAGCCCCCAGAATGTTAACACCCAGGTAAACCGCACTGGGGAAAATAAAACAAACATTTTTTTCCAATGAGGTGAGATTAAACACATGGGACATTCGTAAATTTGTAAACGTACCTTCCATAATTGTTAGAGGGTCCTCCATCTTTGGCCGTAGGATGTTCGGACCGAAAACAGTAGCCAGGTTTTGAACGCTCATTTTATTCACATCTGAATAAGACTGTACTTCATCAAGAAACCTTGAGAATTAAGTTAGAATATAATCATAATGAAAGAGTTGCTCTGGGGAACATCAGCTAAAGTATATACATTTACAGTGCAGGAGTAAGTCAAAAATGTTGAATAGCGAGAGCCATACCTGCATATGTACTTCAGTAAGTTGTAATTTACTTGAGGTAAGATTTCCACCTGATTTCTTAGCTCTTTCATGCCCTTTAAGTGAACAAATAAAGCAAAGCATTACCGTCTGCTAATGTATCATCATTTTAGTCTTACATGGTATTAATTATATTGCATTTTATACTTTGTATTACTCGTGGACAGCTTACTCTACAATGTGCAAGTTGAGGGAGGTGTAAAGACAATTTCCCCACGGGGATTAAGAAAGTATTGATTATTATTATTATTGTGAAACTAGATTACTGTGTAAATTGCCCTTGGAGTCTGTGTGTCTTCTGTGATGGATTGGCATCCTGGGTGGCGTATGCCTGTACGTGCCTGTGGCGTATGCCTGTACGTGCTCCAAGAACCCCATGACCCTGCATTGGGGGTTATGGCTAACGGATGTAATGTGTCCAGAACCTGCACAGTTTAACTGGCAAAGGACTTACTTTACTAAACGAAAGACCCCAAGCTCAAGGACACAGTCAATCTTTTAGAGGGGGTGACATTGTGATTGTTGCAGAATTACTTTTTCTTTCTCACAGTCACTGAGCTCTACTACAAATGTGCGTTACAATCAGCAGTCAATCGAGTCACAAGAAGACACAAGAAACAAAGAAAAATTACACGGTAGAAACTGCAATTCTTTCAACTGCAGAAGAGCCTCCTTAGCAGAGTCAGTATCAGGGGTTCAAGCAACATTTAGAATCAGAACAATGATGAATATATGATGCTGAAATAATAATTGATGAGATCATTTCCATTCATCCATCTTCCACTCAGAATCACACCCTATGTCCAATTTTGAGATTTTGCCTAACTGCGAGAGGAAACTGGAGGACATGGAGGAAGGGGGTAAATCCGAATCAGAGAGGACTGGGAACCGTGTCAGATAAGGCGGGGGTCCTGAATAGGCCGCTGTCGGGGAACCCCGTCGGGTACAACGGGGGTCCTGAATAGGCCGCTGTCGGGGAACCCCGTCGGGTACAGCGGGGGTCCTGAATAGGCCTCTCTCAGGGAGCCCTGTTGCGTACGGCGGGGGGTCCTGAATAGGCTGCTGTCGGGAAACCCCGTCGGGTACAGCGGGGGTCCTGAATAGGCCGCTCTCGGGGAACCCCATCGGGTACAGCGGGGGTCCTGAATAGACCGCTGTCGGGGAACCCCGTTGGGTACAGCGGGGGTCCTGAATAGGCCACTCTCGGGGAGCCCCGTCGGGTACAGCGGGGGTCCTGAATAGGCCGCTCTCGGGGAACCCCGTCGGGTACAGCGGGGGTCCTGAATAGGTCGCTGTCAAGGAGACCCGTCGGGTACAGCTGGGGTCCTGAATAGACTGCTCTCGGGGAACCCCGTCGGGTACAGCTGGGGTCCTGAATAGACCGCTCTCGGGGAACCCCGTCGGGTACAGCGGGGGTCCTGAATAGGCCACTTTCGGGGAACCCCGTCGGGTACAGCGGGGGTCCTGAATAGGGCACTGTCGGGGAACCCCGTCGGGTACAGCGGGGGTCCTGAATAGGCCGCTCTCGGGGAGCCCCGTCGGGTACAGCGGGGGTCCTGAATAGGCCGCTGTCAGGGAACCCCGTCGGAACAGAAATGTAAAGAATAGAGGAGGGGAATCAAACCCACTGTCCTGTGAGGCCACCATACCACCCACACATTAATTAAAGTACACAGGTACATGTGGTAACCAACTGTATTATGACAGCATTACATGTCAAAAGCTATATCAAGCTGCAAAAAATTGTGTAGGCTGTTACAAAGATTTCTATAACACATCAACAACCTCATAAAAATTAGATAGATAGATAGATAGATAGATAGATAGATAGATAGATAGATAGATAGATAGATAGATAGATAGATAGATGAAAGAAACTTACAATAGAGCCAATTTCTGCGATACTTACTGATTCTTCCTCCCTACCAAGGAGCGTAGCGCAGGCAAGAAACTCCTCGTACTTGGCAAAGGGAATAACTGGCTCTGGAAGTTCCCTCAGGTAAAGCTTGAGAAGGGAGGCCACTGTGTGCACGTCTGTGTTACTGCTAGTCACAGGAGGAGAGAAATAGCAACATCGTACAGATCCTATGACACAAATTAAACAATCATTACATTGGCCAAATTAGCTCACCTTTACCCACAATTCACAGCTAACAGTCACCAAGGTTTCCCTATGCCGTGTTTTACTTGTAAGGGTGTTTTATTAGTTATATTCACTAAGAAATGGCTGGCAGTAACCAAATTATTTGGTGAATGAATGAAATGCACACTCATAAGTGCACGCTCATAATTATTAAGTGCACAATCTTTAATCATCTTTAAGTGAGAAATTGTTGATTACTATCAGTATCTTTTTTTGCCTCCTGGTAAAAGCCAATCTTATGTTTATCTACTCACAGAAGCGTTTAATCCACTGCTTAGATTCACATGAAACATAACTCTTCTAAATCATCTGATGATCTAAACAACAGATGAACCACATTAAAAGCCAATAACCACAGAGGCCAAAATCAACCTACTTAAATTTGCACACCTAGCAAAAATATCAAATGTCACGCTGCGGGGTTCATTGATAATTATTTCCATAAAACCAGTGCTTGAAGTGGGTCGGAACGCAGCGAAACGCAGTTCCGGAACTTCTGTGTTTTCGTCTTTTGGGTTCCGCCACTTTTTTCTGCGTTCCGGTAATTACTGAAACTGATCCGACCCAGTGACAGTGGCCCGAGAATAGACAATATTACAAGAACGATAAAAGACTACATTACCCACGAGCCACGACAGTGCCCTATCATATGCATCCACTGAGTCCCAACCAA
>JABFEA020000119.1:19297217-19307966 GCA_019775915.2 Cyphomyrus plagiostoma | reverse complement strand
CCCCCCCCCCCCCCCCCCCCCCCCCCCCCCCCCCCCCCCCCCCCCCCCCCCCCCCCCCCCCCCCCCCCCCACAGGCAAAGAACCCAGAGGAGACAGCGCAGGAAGAACATGGGAGCCCCCCCTCACACACACCCGTGGAATCGATCTCTGGTCTCTAGGCATGTGAGGTTTAACCACTGCGCCTCCATGCCACCCCTTAAAAACTACTTTTCCCAGTCGCATTTCTTTTGAGGTGCAGTTTGTGGAGGGAATTACAACAGCATCGGCTCCATTGGCAATACACACTATGATTAACCTGTAGGATTTAATCATATTGTCACTTAATCAGCTGTCAGTATTCCTAATACACTGTTTATATATACAGTGATTAACAGCCTAGTTACACTGCTGCCAGATCCCAAGAATTCCACCCACTGCACTTGAAAAGTACTTAAATTCATAACTTCTATCATTAAAGGTTACTGTGTATGTAGCATATTTGTATATTATTCGAATAATATTGTATTATTTCACATGAAAAACAGGCAGAAACATCATAGGAAGTGCTCTGGATGCTACATGCTAGAGTATGGAATTATCTAACCATGTATCTGTAATAGAAGCTTGAGCATTAATATCTTGCAAAAACAGATGCACAGGGCAAAAGTGGAAAACACTATTTTTGTGAAACTGATTAAGTTTGCATAAACATCACATGTGACTGAATAGCTTAAATGCAAACTTTGATCACTATTCCTGCCAAGTATGAAGGAAACAGGCCCCACCACAGGAAAGCAGAGCATTCCGCAGCTGTTCGTTATTGTTCATTTTGGATTCAAAACAAATATCCTGCTTCCTCACAAATCTGGAATAGAGAGGAGATTTTTCTTGGCCCACATCTGCCATAATCCTTACTGTAAGTACAGAAAAGCATGCACAAACAAAGGTGTCTCTTATACATTTTGTTTCTTGCACACATTTCAGTTAATAGAATTCACCAGTGTGACTGGAAGGCAATATTGATTATAATTTACAGTACTAAGTTATTTATTACTTAGTGTGCATAGAAATTGAGAATACCAATGGCAAGCTACATACTTTGCAGCTGAGTAGCTAATTGGGCTAAACGGTAATTACATGTAAGTGTATTCTGTTCTTCTCATGTAAGGACATGCTTAGGTTTCATATTGTGCCTAAACAGTTTTGGAATTATAGTAAAGTACATGTTCATAAATACCTGCCTTAAGCACTGGAAAACCATTGTAAAGGTGATAACAAAATGCATTTTTTTTAATTTAATTAAAAATCCTTTCAATGTTTTATTATTTGTAATGTACAGTGTAGTTGTACAGTGGTAAATGTTTTTTTCCAGTTTTTCATACTTTTTGAAAAAGGGTATTTAATTTAATTATTTAAGCAATCTTTAATATTTTTGTCTTTCATTCAACCAATTATCTCGTACAAGGTGAGAGTGAGCCTACGCCTCTCTCTGGGAGTGTGCTGGGTAGGACCCTAATCACATGACACAAACACACAATGGGCAATGTAGAGATACACATTGCTGTAACTCAGGGGGTCCCAAAGATTTTAGCGCATGACTCCCAGTATCAGCTGACATGTGGCACACTGGTTAGCACTGTTGTCTCACACTTCTGAGACCATGGTTCCATGTGTGTGGAGTTTGCATGTTGTCCCTGTGTCGCCTAGGGGTTTCCTCTGCGTACTCTGGTCCCCCCCCCCCAAATGATGAGGTGAATTGGAGTTACCAAATTGCCCGTAGGTGTGCCTGTGTGAGTGACTGGTGTGTGAGTGTGCCTTGAGATGGGTTGGTGCCCCATCCTGGGTTGGTCCCTGCTTTATGCCCATAGGCTCTGGACCCCCCACAAAATGAATAGGACAGCCAGTTACAGAAAATGGACGGATGGCCCTCCCCCAGAATAACAGTACCACAGAAACCCCTATTCAGTGGATCTTGCAGATTGGGGGGTTAATTTGAATATAAAAATTCAGCGGCTAATTTGAACAGAGAAATTGTAAATAAAATTTTAAAATCTTTTTTGACATTTTTCACTTTGGGCACCCATACTCCCATATTGCAAATGCGACAGAAATTGCCTACAAAATAAATGTGCCCCTGTCGCATTTGGCACATTGCCCTGAAAATTAACCCTTAAATATCATGCATAGAAAAGAGTGATCATTCATCTCTCTTTCCATCCATCCATCCATCCATCCATGGGCATAGCTAGAAAAACTGGAGCCCCCTGCAAAATAACACCTTAGGCCCCTTTTGAAGATTTTGCCAACTGGGTGGGGGTCCCCTAGAGAGATTTTGTCAACTGGGTGGGGGCCCCCTAGAGAGATTTTGCCGACTGGGTGGGGGCCCACTAGGGAGATTTTGCCGAGTGGGTGGAGGCCCCCTAGAGAGATTTTGGTGACTGGGTGGGGGCCCCCTAGAGGGATTTTGCCGACTGGGTGGAGACCCCCTAGAGGGATTTTGCCGACATTGGGCTCCCTCAATAGGGGCCCCTGTGCTGAGGCCCCTTGATACTTGTCAGGGTATCTATGCCCTTCTGATGGTCCTGCAACCACCCAAACCTCTTATGAAGGTCCCTCTCTTCTTGCACAGGAAATCCCTATGTAACACCTGTGCCCTGTATTGCATGGGATTGGCGGCAGGCTCAATGGCACCCTCTACTGGAATCAAGGGTATGGAAAATGGATGGAAGGAAAAAGGAAAGAACAGCAGGAAAGGTTACCTGCAGAATCAGTTCAGTATTCAAATAAACTTCATATCTCTGGCTGATTTGTTTTTCACAGCTAACAGTGTTAGAGGCACAACTACAAGGGTCATGTAGTATATTGTAAGGGGGTCATAACAGGGTATTCTATAGAAAAGTTATTTCACTCCATGGGGAAAAAAATGCAATAAAGCAAAACGTATTACGTAGAAGCATAAGAGCTACAGTAAGGCTCTGTATTGTAACTGCTACATTTTCGTTAGCTCAGTCAGGAGTGCCCACACAGCTCATTAGACCATAAAATATTCTTCAGAAAAAAAGCAATAGACTTTTACAAATCTTTTTCGTATTTAAAATATAATTTTGCGCGTTCATATCCTCTCACCTTTCAGAGACAGGTAATTTAATAACAGATTTAACCTAACACTTATAACCTCAGATGATTCTCCACTGACAGAGTATTTGGTAACACCATGATTATTTTGACATTCTCTCACCTTCGCTTTGGCAGCAGGAACAGCTTGATTTCAGTTATTTCCAGTCCATACATTTTGTTTTGTGCTGGAAACGCTCCACTACACCTTGCCTCCAACAATCTCAGCCTCATTGTCTTGTCAGGCTAAGCCTTTGTGCAAAGAACTACCATGTTCTGAACTTTGAGGCTAATCAGTTTTGTCAGTCAAGCGGACTGTGTGGAATGTAATACGAGGGCCCAGAATCTGCTGACTTTGAGATGCTGTCAATGATGTCATCCCCACCTCTTTTAAAAAGCCTGTTTGGAAGTTTTGCTCTTCACACATTGTCCCAGTGTTTCTACATCATCTTGCTTGCACAGTACCCAAAAATTATACATAAATACACGTTAAATTGTACTTGTACATGTTAATGCCATTTTATTATTTGGTTGAAATCAGTACAATATATATTAAAAAAACGAACTCCAACAACTAAAACAACTCCATATATATGTATTATGCTTAATTGATTTATATATTCAGCGTATATTTATACACACACACACACACACACACACACACACACACATATATACAGTGGTACCTCGGTTCATAAACTCACTAGAACTCGAATTTCTTGAAAGTCGTCCAAACCAGTTTGACCTAGAACTCGATCTGAGTATCAGAAGTTGAACTGTGAATGCTGACCTAATATAAATTGTGCGTGCCGAGAAATGAGTCATACTACAATGCAATTCTTACTTGAATGCCTTCTTCACAGACTGGACGATTAACCAAATAAAGCAGCGCAACATTACAGTAACTAACAATAAATAAACCAATAACTTATGTGTACTATTACAGCATTTATGTCATTTATTTAAGCCTTATTTTACCAGGTAAATTAACTGAAAACCAGTTCTCACTGCTTATGTGATATTCGGGAGAAATAGCAGATTACGCATCAGAACTGCCTGGGATACAAACTTCATGCGTATAACTAAACTCTTCAGCAAATAAGGGCAAAGGTGTGTCGTCACGGAGGCGGTCCCAGTTTGTGCAGCCGGGTGAGAGGTCACAATGCATCTAACTGTAATGCATTGCGTCAGGATCAGAATGCATTGCTTTAAGCCGTAAGCAAGCAGAGGGCTACTGACAACAACCACAAACAGTTCTGATGCGTAATCTGCTGTTTCTCCTGGATATCACGTAAAGCAGTGAGAACTGGTTTTCAGTTAATTTACCTGGTAAAATAAAGTTTAAATAAATGACACAAATGCTCTAATAGTACACGTAATTTAGTGGTTTATTTATTGTTAGTTACTGTAATGTTGCGCTGCTTTATTTAGTTAATCGTCCAGTCTGTGAAGAAGGCATTCAAGTAAGAATTGCATTGTGGTATGACTCATTTCCTGGTGTGTACAATTTAGCGTTCACGGTTTGATTTCTGATATTCAGATCGAGTTCTAGGTCAAACTGGTTTGGAAGACTTTCAAGAAATTCGAGTTCTAGTGAGTTCGAGAACCGAGGTACCACTGTGTGTGTGTATATATATATATATATATATATATATATATATATGCTGAATATATAAACCACCTATACATAATACATACATATATATGTAGTTGGTTTGTTTTACAACTTTGACTAGTACTTTTATTGTTTTCCTATTAGTCTACATTGGCTGCCTAAGTATCTGATAGAAGAGACATGCATTATAGATCACAAATCATAATGGTATATAGACACAAGCTTGACTTGTCAGAATGAAATGGACTAAAAATACTGACATTCTAAATACGATTTATATGAGTTTCAAGATTTTCCATGTTTTGATGATGGAAATCATTGACATTATTTAACCTTGTGAATGTAAATGTACTGCAACCACTTTCAACAAAATAATCAATAATCTTAATCAGGACACATTACTGATTATTTTTCATTTTAGTTTTGCAATACTAAAAGACACTGAGAAGTAAATTTACAACTAACCAATTACTTTATGCTGTTTTTTTATTTTTGCGTGCGGGAAACAATAATTTCTCAACTTCAATAAATGCAGTCCAGCTCTGAAATTAGTTATGGATGCTGCATGCTATTCATTTCTCCATTTATTTATTATCGATTTACCCCTTTCCACAAAATGTATTTTGTATATTATTTATTTTCACGGTCAAACATGAATTTATTACATAGGCAGCATTTATTGGTGCACAAAAATGCACAAAGGTACAGGAAAAGTCATGGGGAAGGAGGCTGATTTTATTCATCTGACCTGATCTGAGAACCTTGCTTGCAGGGGAACATCAGGGAACTGCTCCTCTGAAACATGAGGTTTGTCTTCTGTTGAATTATGCATAATAACTTCTGCGGCCTCACTGTAATTCCAAAGGTAACGAAAGTGCTTCTTCAGCCTATTTATAGTCACAGAATAATATCACCAGAAGGAACAGGGAATTAGGGGTCAGTCAGATGTTTTAATTCTCTAAGATTGTAGAGTTATAATGGCACATACTTCTACGAAAATCTTCAATTAAATAAGTGCTAATATGTAGCTTGTTTGCACATTTAGCAACAAGCATCGCATGTGTTTGTTGAGGGGGGTGGTCAAGTCCCTACATTATGATGAAAACTTGCTATTTTGATGTCAAAAGGACCACCTTTTCAGTCCCCATCCATCCATCTTCCAAACTGCTCATCCTACTGGGTCATGGGGGGTCCAGAGCCTATCCTGGAAGCAACAGGCACGAGGCAGGGAACAACCCTGGACGGGGGGCCAGCCCATCACAGGGCACACTCACACACCAGTCACTCGCACACCTATGGGCAATTTGGCAACTCCAATCAGCCTCAGCATGTTGCTGGGATGAAGGTTATGCCCATGGAAATTAATGGACAGTCCCCACAAAGATATGAATACAAACATGTATGTATGGGTGGGTGTGTGTTTATAATTATTCTAAAATGTAGAAAATAGTACAAGTAAACATATATATATGATATACCTATGATGCTTCATTTAACCATGGTGTTGGAAACCGGCTACTAATAGGGCTACTAACAGTGGTTCTATTTATAATCCATATAGCTCTATATCTTTTATGAGTTTGAGTTTGCATATAAACTGAAAGTATGTCAGCTGGTGTCCCGATGCAGTCATTAAGATCTTGTGCTTAGTATTCTAAGACATTGGATATGATTTTAGACTTCAGGAGAAGCCCCCCCTTCAAATTCCTAGGAATAATAGTCTCCCAAGACCTGAAGTGGGAGCAGAATTTTGACCAGATCAGGAGAAAGCTCAAAAGGTGATGTACTTTCCACAGCTGAATAAGTTCAACCTTCCACATCCTATGATGGCTGGAGTCGACATGGCCGCCTCTGAGCCCAGCCTTACATCATCACAGACTGTGAACCATTAAAAGGGACAAGACCAGACTCCAAGGCATCGTCTGCTCATCTGATCATCTGTGTGTGATCCTCAGAGGCTGTGACCTTCCTCCGGGAGTTCACAGCTCCAGGCCCAGGAGATCAGCACCCCCTCTCACCCTGCCCGCTGCATCTTCCAGGCTCCCCCTTAGACAACAAGATTTTAATCTCTAAAAAAACTTCAACATCAAGACTGCACATACTTAATGTTATGTTATTGAAATGTTATGTTATTTGCTCACATGCTAAACTGTGGTTGCAGTGCAGCTTAGTATGAACTTACAAGCTGTCACAAAGTCATAGTAAGGTCAGCAATCACTATGATAGTCTCAAGTGTCTTGCTGGGTGGTACAGGGGTGAAAATACAATATGGAGCTGACAAGAGAGCAATTGATTTGTGATGGGCTGCCTTTAGTAAATCATTGAGTGGGCTCCTGGGGGCTGATAGGCCCAGTAAATCTTACAATTGAAGTCTAGGCACTTGACTAAATTACTTATTCACCATGCTCTATAAATACAGACAGCTCCTAGGGTTCATAAAAAGTTAATTGATTTGGCCTACTAAATCAATTAAAGCTACCATAAAGATCTTTAATAATCTTTTTCATTACCGGTTCTTATATAATATTCATCTTTACAAAAGTTATCTCCTACATAATATTTGAATCATTGCAAATTTGACCTTAAAAAATCTTTCAATGTTTAGAGAATTTACCATATCGGTAAATTGTTCCATTTTTCTTTTATGTAAATAAGTCTGATTAAGAATTAAAATCATAATTGATAGTGTCTCTGGCACAGTGGAATGCCCAAGCTGTCAATGCTTTATTCTACAGGCTAGGTCATCATACTACAACAACTGAAAGGGCAAAAGGAGAAGTAAAGCATTATGGTTTCATGAAATTCATTACACACGCTGATGGTAAATTTTTATTTTTAATGCCGTCATTGGTGGGATTAGACAAAACAGAGAACTGAACTAAATATCTATGTTTATATACTTTTAAGTGTAGAAAGAATTCATATTACAAATTTTTTCAGGTGTGAAGTAAAATGCAAAATAATACAATATAGAAGAGTATCTTTAATGAGAACTGTGTGTGAGTGTATGTGCTAGAGAGCAAGTTTACTGGCAAAGGGAAATGCAATGGAACTGGCTCCAGATATAATTTAGTTGATAAGCTGCACTTATGGACTGGTGAATACTACTAGAATAAGTGGTCAATTACTTGATTTTCCTTATTATTCGCTATTGCTAATTAATTAAAATGCTTATTTAAATAAGCAAAATCTGACTTTTCCAAACCAAGACATGTGTAAGCTTTTACTTAACCGCAATGTGAAATTTTTATTGTAACCTAGTAATACCATTAATGAGGGTAGTTTCAGAGTAGTAGGGGACTCCTACGTAATATACCACTTTGTGCCCCCCTCCCCCCCACCACATTTATTATCTTATTTTACTGCTATATTAATTAAAAAAAAAAACATTATTTTTCTGTCTTCTTAGATCTTTTTCTTTTATGTTTCCTTTTGACCAGAATCCATGAAGCAGGTGAAAAAAACATCTCACTAGACGCATAAAAGTTCATGTGACTAAATTTGAAACTTGAAACCAGATTTAAATAAAAATGTTCTTCAGCATTCACACCACTCGGTGGCAGTACAGACATTTATCTGTACAGTTCATCCAAGCTGGTAAATAGTCTAACTGTAAGGTAATGTTAAAATAAAAACACTGTTCACAGTGTTATAGCGCAAATAATTTTAATGTGTATTCTACACATGGTTTGCCTTGCTGTCATTTTATCCTCTCTTGGTTTAAATATTCCGCAGTTTTTGTCATTACATAAAAAACACTGCAAGAGACTGATCATTTTAACTGCTTAATGACTGCTATTTTGAACCAGACGCTAGAGGTATTTGAAATACACAAAGAAAATCTAGCAGTCATGTTTTTTTTGTATTAGATCCTTCTTTATGTCTGAAAAATCAAGTTTAACCCCTGTACATCCATTATTTCTTAACTATCAGTGCCATCAATTTTTGCTTTTCAAAATGTCCGTCACTGCTGGGTGAATTATGCTAAAAACTGAAGAAAAAAAGATCTGCTTGTAAATCACGTCCCTGAAGCTTCCTTCAGGTAAAAGCCAATGTAGATTTTAACTGACAGTAGGATGTGTACGACCCACCATGAATAAGGATCTTACCTCATTTATGAACTTGCTTCCACTTTGCTCGCTGGCAGTGCATCAACGCTATTTGGCTGCTGGACACTGAAAGGCTGTGTATTGCCGTGTATAGTCCAGCCAAACAGCTCCAGATGGCTCTATCCTCTCAGCCTTGTTACACTGCTTTTAGCCATCACACTGGCCAGATTTAGCCATGCGGAATTTGTTTTTGACTTTTCCTCCCAGTTTGTTTCTCTCATTCTCTTTGGGCTCTTTATTTGGTTGGTGGCTCAGACCTGCTATTTTTCAATCAATATGGAAGTAAATACCACAGAAGAAAGAGCTTCTTTCTATCTCTGAGTTTCAAAAAAACGCTACAAACATTCTTTTCTCATGAGGAGAAGATGATGAGAATCCTATTGTGAAAAATGTTTTTTGGCTTTTCATGTTGTTTAAATGACTTGAATATGATACTAGATATATAACATTATAAATCCGCTTCCTAATGTTATCCAGCACAAGGTCACAGGAGGGCCTGACACCTATCCTAGGTGGCCTAAGGCACAGGGCAGAGGACAGCTTGGACAGGATGCAAGACCATTGCAGGTCATGCACATACAGACAGTCCCCAGATTTCAAACCCTTAAACCTGGAGGTTCAGCTACAACTGAGCACCCAATTCATAATTTATACCTCAATGAATAATAATTTGGAAAAACTTGTGATGTCATGAGTTTCTCGTGCATAAAAGTAGAGTTTCATAAAAGATTCTCAATGTGGTTTGTACCCTGTGGTCGGCGGAATGATCCCACCACTGGGCTTGCGAGTAATGCCTTTAATACCAATTGCCCCACGGACTGGCTGACCTACTGCCTCCTCTGGGCCAATTCCATGAGGTGGCCTCCTGGAATGCTTTTCCAGCCGTCCTGAAGGAGATCCCACATATACACTGAGCACCGCTCTTGCTTTATTCTCTGGTTAAACTCCCCCAAAAGCATTTCTTTCTGTTGTTTGTTTGTTTCGGGTGGTTTCCCCATTCAATCCCCTCCTCAGGAGGTGAAATGCATGCTCAGCTGGGTTACGGTCTGGTGATTGACTTGACCAGTCTAAAATCTTCCATTTTCCCTCTGATGAAGTCCTGTGTTGAATTGGCCATGTGTTATGGATCATTGTCGTGCAGCATGATGGAGTTCCTCCAGATTAGTTTGGATGCATTTTTTACAAGCAAAATATTTCTGATGACTTCTAAATTCAATCTTCTGCTATCATCATGAGTTAATCAATAAAGATTAGTGAGCCTGATCCAGGAACAGCCATGCCAAAACCAAGTATGACAACCTCCACCGTGCTCCCCAGATGACCTTGTATGCTACTATGCATTGGATCATGAGCAGATAATTTCTTCCTTTACACTTTGGCCTTTCCATCATATTGGTAGAGGTTAATCTTGGTCTAATCAGTTCAGAAACCGTATTTTTTTTTCAGATTCAAATCTGGCTTTCTGATTCCTACCACTGATGAATGGTTTGCATATCATGGTAAGACCTCTGTACTTCTGCTCTCAAAGTCTCATTGAAAGGTGGATTGTGATACCTTCATTGCTGTTCTGTGTAGGTTGTTAGTGATGTCACTGCCTGTTGTTTTTGGAGTTTTTCTTCATAGCTCTCGGAATATGTCTGTCTTTGGCTTTTGTTATTTTCCTTTTCTGACTCATTCAGCATCTGCTGCTCAGTACTTCAGTGGTTTTTTTCTTTCTCCAAATCATTGTATTGCCAATGTCCAATAGCTGTGTATTGTCTCTGACTGTTTTTCCCTCTTTTCTCATCTGCAAAATGGCTTGCTTCTTCTGTTCTGTAGACAACTCTCTGGCCATCACTTTAGTTCATCTATTTTGGCAACAAATATAGTCTTCACAGGTGAAACCCAAGGCAAAAACCAAGAGCAGACATTCAGAGCTATTTATCATTTAAA
>JABFEA020000119.1:19252343-19267177 GCA_019775915.2 Cyphomyrus plagiostoma | reverse complement strand
TATATATATATCCATAACCTCTACCCAGCCCTAAACCTAACCTTAAGCAACCAAACAAAAAATAAGGGTTTTTTTCATTTTTCATATATATGCGTTCCACTTGCTTACAGTGCTGGCTTAAAACAACGCATTCTGATCCTGACGCAGTGAATTACGGTTAGATGCATTGCGACCTCTCACCCAGCTGCTCAAACTGGAACCGCCTCCGTGACGATACACCTCTGCTCTTATTCGCTGAAGAGTTTAGTTAAACGAATGACGTTGGTATCCCAGGCAGCTCAGATGAGTAATCAGCTATTTCTCCCGAAAGTCACGTAAAGCAGTGTGAACTGGTTTTCAGTTAATTTACCTGCCAAAATAAAGTTTAAATAAATGACATAAATTGTCTAATAGTACACGTAAGTTATTGGTTTATTTAATATTAGTTACTGTAATGTTGCACTGCTTTATTTGGTTAATTGTCCAGTCTGTGAAGAAGGCATTCTAGTAAGAATTGCATTGTAGTACGACTCATTTCCTGGCGCGTACAATTTATATCGCCGTTCACGGTTCGACATGATATTCAGATCGAGTTCTAGTGAGTTCGAGAACCGAGGTACCACTGTGTGTATATATATATATATATATATATATATATATATATACTATCCAGCAATATTTCACGTCATTTGTAGGCCACTGTGCCTGAAGCAGCAATGAATGGACAGTCTTCAGAAAGACAAGCATGTCTGAGTGTGTGTGTGTATGTGCCCTGTAAATACCTTGCGTCCCACCTTTGATTGACCCAGCACCCCCATGACCCTCACCAGCATGGATGTTTACCTGGGGCTTGAGTTTTTGGCTTTGGGACTGAAATACTCAGGGCGTGGCTTAAAATATTTGATTTTGATCGGACCAATCGACATCCAAGCTCACCAGGATACACGGCTGGAAGATGGATAGTTTTTGTCTCTGCTGGATATATTTATTCCTCATTGTTTTTCTCAGAAAACCATAATGTGCTAATGGAGTTTAAATTTAGGGCTAATAAGGACTAATTTTTAATGAATGGCCAGAAATAATTTTGAAAAAAATAAGTCATTTATTTTAAATATGACCATTTTAAAAATTATCCAGCACACAATTACTTCTCTAAATTTTGAGGAAAACAAAAATCCAGAAAAATAATTTATGCATCCCTCTATGAAACCTGTAAAATACATTTAAATAATAATAATGATAATAAAAAAATATAATAAAATGCATGTCTGGCAGTGCTAATCTTCAGTGGTCCCGGAGTTTGCATAACTGAGGTTTATTGAGTAATGTATACATATGAAAGACAAATATATACATTCTTTTTATGCTGTGTAACTTCCATAATTTACTTTGCTTTATCTGAATAATGTGTTAATTAAAATTTAAAATGGACTTAATCAACTGATTGTGCTTTTATCTTCAAGGAGGTTTCTTCTGTAATTGTCTCCATGATGCCGTGCTTCTAAGAGGGCCATGGAATATGGCCCCTGCACGTACAGTGGAACGGTCCATGTCTGGTAGATGTTTTCACTAGGGAAAAAGCTAGTCGACATCATATGCATGCGAAAATGTGGCTCGTCACTTCAAAGAATTTCAGGAATTATATCCCAGCTAGCAATGGCTAGGTGTCGCTACATTTTAGCCCTAATCAGTTTTTTTAAATACTTGACTTTAGTCTTCCGATTCATTGTTAATTTAGTAAGAGACCCAGACATAACTTCATTTCCTAGAAGGTCAGTGCGTGTAGGTCCTTTTATCCATTAGACCCTGTTGATAAACAACCTGTCGAAGTGGGTCAAATATAAATACAACTGTGAGCTTTTGCCATAAATCACAGCTATTTACTATGGCGTTCGTGCACCTTTGTTTCTGAAGGGCTGTGCTGACGTGCTTCGGGAGTGAGATAAAGAGTATTTCTCACCAACGCTTTCCTGTTATTTTGTGGTCCTTTGTTTGGTTGCAAACTCCCTGCAACCCAGTTCTCAAGGGAATGATAAGGACAAGTAGGCGTGAACCTTATTAGACCCACCTTTCCCTGTACCACAGACAATGTCATGGCTCGTTTCACCTGTCCTAGCGACCTTAAGACTTGCTGTTTAGCACCCATAACTCAACCATGTTAAGGATGTCCATCTCGCAGAGCCATACCTTCTACGTTAAGTTGATGCCTAATATCCTTTTCAGCAGCACCCACTATCCAATATCAGGATTTCTACTTCGGCACAGCTGGGATTCCCTGTGTTTGGCTGAACTCAAATTTACAAACTGTCCCTCGTGTTCTAGCAATTTAGTCACATGGTGACTTTTTTTTTTTTTGGCCAATGATTCACTGGACATCTGCAATCATTTTTTTTATGTTGAGTTTATATTTACAGATATTTTTTACAGTTTTAGTTCACCTCATTCAGTTAAATGTCACAATGGCATATTTAGCGTATTATTAATCTTCAAAGCATCTTATCTCTAATTCTACTGAATAGTATTTGTTACATTTTCAGTCACTTTCCACTTGTTTTTGATAATTGACAGAAAGCTGTTAAGTGATTATGAAGGCTTTATCGGTGCTAAAGATTATAATGACTGTCAATCAGTTAGACTGGGTGGAAAAGAAAACACTTGAGGTTACTAAATGGTGCCATAAATGGGAAATGTCAAAGGAAGTCGAGGAAGCTCAAAAATAAGATGTCAAGAATAGATGGCTAAAAATAGGAACTTGACAGGAAGGAATTTATTCTACCATGCTTTTGAAGTAACTGGAATAAAATTTGTAACTATGATTTTTCATCGAAGGTTAACACAATTATTTCCATTTCACTCAGTTATACAACTACAATTAACATTATAAGTGACGTCTTGCATTTGCTAACTAATATGCTGCATGACAAAAATACAAATGAATGTCAACACTATTACAATAAGAATTCAAAAACAGAGCTAAACTTTGTCAGCAATGGTTGTGTCCTTTGGAGTTTTCCATCAGGGAAGAATTCAAATAAGCAAATGAAAAATGGCATCACTTGCTGCCAGGACTCCTCCAGTGACGTCTGTCACTTGATAAATTCCAAATTGTTAAATTCCTGTCCCTTGCAGACACAACAACAACAGGAAGTGTGACCATTTTCACAGGTGTCAGGAAACACAGGAAATAAACAAGCTGGATGCTGGAAAACAACACTACAGAGAAGTCTCTGAGGTGAAGGTGATAAGAGTTATTTTTAACACTAACAGAGGACTTGTTATGTGGAGATTATGAATAAACATGTGATGTTGTAGACACAAAAATGCCGAAGTTAGATAAAGGAAAAAGAAGAAAATTCTTTTCTATAGATTTATGACTTAAATGTATGCCCCTGGCACCCCCTGCAGGTTGCCCCCCCTCTCGCGCCTTTTGCTGATTAACTCAGGTTCCAGTCTCCCTGTGATCCTGTACTAGCTAATCCATCAGAAAACAGATGGATGGGAATTTCAGATTTTAAATGTATGTAAAACAAAAATGCTACTTTGAGACAAAAAAATAAAAGCAACTAAATCCCCTGTTGAAGTACAACGTCAATTCACCAAAAAAATCAGTTCCTCTGGAAATACAAAAAAAAAAAAGTTCATTTTGTTTTATATATCAGTACTAGAATTTTTGCATTCTGTGTTTGTACAGCTTTAATAATTTTGGGGGTTTCTGCAGGCAGATGCATGAGACCATGATGTATTGCTGTATTGACGGGGGAAACTACTGCATTATGTTCCAAGTTGCGTTTTGTTGCATGGTATGGTGGTATATAATAAAACATGTTTTGTTATAGCCTGATGCATTGACAATGTTAGTCTACGTCCATGCTGAATACATCCAGATGTTTTTCTAATATCAAACTTTATTAGATGCTTTTAAATAAACAAGCAACACAAAAAATAAAAGACAGGATTTATTTTAAATTACTTTTACAATAATGTTTAAATAATATACTGAACTGCAGATTTGGTATACAGTATTACACAGAAGTCATCTTTATAATATAAAACTTAATATAATTATCTCTTGTTTTTAACATAATTAAATATATCCATTGGATTTAATTTACTACTTTGCCGCAGTTACACTGAATAGACTAATTCTGAACATGTGTCAGCGGGGGTTCAGTCGCTTTGAACCAGGGGGTCTCTCTTTAGGCAAATCTACATTCTGGTTGCTGGTTCCATCACCAGAACCCATCTCAGTCCCTAAAACAGAACAGATACAATATATGAGAAGAAAGAGAAAATATGTACATACAGATGCTCTTAAAAAGAATCTTTCCTTTACACAGACCTACTCTAAGCCTACATAATGTGAAAATTCTTTATTAAGCTCGCTATGTTATACAAACTATTCTTTACTATATAAGCAAAGAATATAAACTGTTTGCGGAGTAATTACAATATTATCCATTTCCGTGACTACTTTATACGTTGCTATCATTATAAGAAAACACTCTCAATAGTGCATTGACGTGTCAATTTGGGTCTTATAGTGACTCACCGGAGTTGGGCTGCTCTTTTAATTTACTGGCTCTTTTTGATGCTATTTTCGCGAAGAAATTGAAATTCAGGCAAGCCCCAGTTTCCCTGTCGCAAATGTCTCCAGATTTGCATTTGCATGTTTCGCGGCATTCAACTCCATATTTTCCATACACACAGTCTGTGGGAGACATAGATGGAATCAAGAGGTCATGCAGGTTTTTAAAGGATCACCAAAGACGTACCACAAATTACATTTATATGCTTCTTTTGTCAGTGGAATACGTTCAGTTGTATATAACCCAGAGAAATAACCCTATCGGTATTTAAATATCCTAAACTTGTGGTCTACACGGTTAGGAAACTGCCGTAAACAGACGGTATCATAAATGCCACCTGAAATAATAATAGTAAAACTTATAATGTAAATATATATAAGCAAGGCTTTTTCAGCTGGCAACCAAGCGACAGTAAATATTATAAGTTATATATAATGCTTGTCATTGCTTCTTCCAGGAGTCACAATTATAAATATCCTCAGCGACCATACATACTTTTTAAGTATTTTAGTTAGAAACTAACATCAGTCATGATTAACAACAAATACTGGGAGCGTCAAATATGTAGAGGCAACGTATGCTGACACTTACCTGCAGGCTCTCCATATATTAAGTTGTAAACGCGTTACATAGCTTTAAATAATACATAAGAAATATTTCAAGTATATTTTGCAATATACCATACGTGTTTGGGATTGTGTTGTAGGCGCTGTATCATACTTAAGTTGGCTATATTAACGATACTCGTGCTGGAAAAAAAACAACATTGACAAAGATGCCGGTAAAGCAGTTCCGTCAGATCATAAGATATACCTTTGCATATGCCGTACTCATCCCCGTAGTCGTCTTCCTCCTTGTAGAACTCGCAGAAGAGCCCCGGGCCGCACTTCACTCCGTGCATCCCCGACACGGTGCGGTAGCAGTGTTCGCCCCTGGCCGCTGCGCACACCGGGCAGCAGTTGCAGTCATCGAGGACCGTCCGCTTACAGCGCTGGGCGCCACCGCACAGCCCCACGTTGCAGCGCGGCGGACAGCTGGCGGGGTATTTGGGACCAGCACCCCAAGGCTCCACCTCTCGTAGCACTAAAACAAGAAATATATTGATAATGAATACATGCATGACTAAAGTGAATTATTTCACTATTTTCTAGCTGCTGTGAAAGAAAGCACGGGAAGCAGGTGCCTGGTAAGTGCTTAAGTCTTGGGATGTCTCAGTTATCGCATCAAGTTGCATGTTTTCCAGTTTTAAACAAGTTTGTTTTGTACATGGTTTGCCCGCGTCAATTTCCTCAATCCGGTGTTGTTGTCTAGTTGCCAGCCTGTCCCCTTGTTTTAGAAATCCGGCTTGGAAGTAGGATTAGCACTGAATTGCCATCCAGGAATTGAAATTTGTGCTAAGTGATGTCATCGGTTATGTTAAGGTTGTTGTTGTAGTCGATATGAGGGTGTTCCTTTGACCCTTAATTCCTGGTTCCTTAACTGACCTTTGAATCGCGAAGAACCCCAATACCTAGTTCTCTCAGCATCATTTGGGCATTTCCTACGGAGATAATAATAATAATAATAATAATAATAATAACCCGAGGCAGAATACTGCTCTTAAAAGTGTGAAATGATTGAATGATAACAATGATTTTATTATTAGTTACTAATACATCTTGTTTTTGTTACACACGTTTGTTGTTGTTTATTTCGATAATAAGACAATATCTAATATTTTATAAATATATGTATAAAGTCCCTAATCAGAGGAGTTTTCCTAACAGAAGCTAATTAATGCTGAAAAAGAGTGGGCATATCATGGTACGACCATATATATTTGAAGATATTTATTCTTAATTAGCCACTATTAAGTGATATATTTATTTGGTCCATTGAGTTTTAAAATATTCTTTCCAGTAGGGAAAAAATAAGTTATGGACATGACCTGGGTGTGGGTTTGAGTTTAATCAGCATTTTCCATTGTTACATGGTAAGATACTCATGGAAAGGGAACATTGTGCTCCGTAAAATTAAGGTACTAAAGATGTAAATGTTTCAATTTCTCATTTTTTCAGAAAGGCAATGCATGTTTGTAGTCTAATATTTATGTGTGAGGGTGAGATTGGTAACACTATTGCTTCATACCTCTATGGTTCAAATTCTGTCCCTGCTTTCTATGTCTCTTTGGATAAACGCATCTGCTACATTAATGTAACCATAATGTAATGTAACCGTAAATGTAAAGTAACTGTAAATGTAAATGTGAGTGCGTGTTTATTCTGCTTTGACTGGGTTTCCTCCTGCAGTACAAAGACATGTACAGTATTTAGCTTATCTGTCCTTTCCAGACTGGACTGACATCCCATCCAGAGTGTTCCTGGATCTTCTGGTGCTGCCTGGGACAGGCTGCAGGCTTCCCAAAGTGGGTGAGAACTGTCCTTCCTGATCTTACTGGCCCTGTTTAAGCACTGAAGACTGTGAATGTCTTCAGTGGGAGGAAGACTGACTCTAGCAATGTGCAGAGCGGACTTCAGCGGACTACCGATTTTACCAGATGGCGACGTCACACGTTAGGATGCACTCCTTAGTGCACCTGTAGTAGCTGGGTAAACAGCGGTGACCATACAAGCGTATAGGTAACATAGTAACACAGTTACTACTCATGTACAAAACATGAACAATTATAGTAACTGCATGAAATACATCAACTGTCATAGGATCAGTACGTAACTAACACTTAGTTTCTGGTTAAGTAATACATTAAGTGATAGTGTACTACATTATTTGTGCCTTCTTGAGTCTCCAGGAAATTAAGGCATTGTTGCATATCCCAAGAGAGGTCCTCAAGAATTTCAAGGAGTTAATACTTTTTCTCACTGCACCATTGGCAGTAGTCCCATTTTTTGTACTTAAGGGTAACTAATTGCACAATGTTAAAATAACCCTACCCATACGGTCTGTGTAGTGTTAGCATCTCTTTGAGTTGTGTGGATTTTCTCTGGTTTCACACACTTTCTGACATGTGGATAGATGAATTGCCCCAAATGTGTGGATGTGTACTCTGTGGTGGACTGCCACATCCAATCCATGATGTTCCTGTCCTGGGCTTCCTGGGACAAAGTGGATGATAAAATATTCACATTTGAATCTGTCAAACTGTAAAATGTATCCCTTTAAATTATTTACTTGTGTTTGCTGGAACCCTCACAAGGACAAATAGTTTGGAGGTTTGAAGAAAGAGCAGAATTGTGTAAGAAAGAATGGACACCTCTCTGGGAGCAGTTTCTTTTCATCCATCTTATCACCACACATCCTGGTCTTGGCGCATATCCCTGGTGTACAATCTGGAAGGAATGCCAGTCCATTGCAGGTCACATGCAGGCATCCACAGTCATACTGTAATGGATAATTTAGAGACACATACAAACTCATCATACACATAATGGAGATGGGATTCAAGCTTACAACTCTATGGATATGAGGCGACAGTGCTATCTATCTCTAGAGATGGCTAGCAGATATAATACCATCAGTGTTCCCTCGGTCTGCTGGTTTGAATGCTGTAACATCATATTCATGCATTAAAGTGAGCTGTGTTCCATCTGTCGTAACGTCATGACATTAACCAAACATAGCAACATTCAACCCCCCCATAGTAAAACATTAAATACTCGCCCGGTTCAACGTCATGACGTTTGATCGTACGTAGGTCGACGTACAATGCGTGATGGGCTGTGTTGTTTTTCATGGCAACAGTCGGCAGAACAGTTGTGCCGTTTATAGCGCCCTGAGTGCCACGCCGGTATGTCGTAATAATTTGACAGCCTTTTTCTTGTAATGATTAACATCTTTACATGTCATCTTATCTCGTTAGTACAATATAATTATAATGCATATAGTTATTTATGGCATTCTAAAACGTCTTAGCAACTTGCTACAGTAGCTAACTAGCTTTTTAGTTTGCTGCCCAAAGTGTACTGTCAAAGGCTGCCAGCGGACAACCACCAGCAGTAACATTATCTCCACGCTGGATGTGAATAACACAAAAAGAGAGGTATGATACTATGATTTATTTCTTATTTATCGTCGTATGCATTTTTTGCAGCGATTGCTGTATTAAATATTGTGGCACAGCGGTACTAATATGCATGGTAATTGTTCTGCTCGGTTATTTTATTCTGACGTACGTTGAGTAACCTCTACGCTAGATGATTTAGAATTTATTTCCATAATACATCTCATATTATTTGTCTCTAATGAAATATTTGACAGAAGATCACAGGCCGTCTTGACACTTATTAATTCTGCTGTTAAATTAAATTGCTAAATCTGAAATATTCACGAAAAAAATTAGTGTTAGTCCACCAATACAGAAATCAATGATGTCACCTAAGTCATAAATTTAGATATTAGGATAAAATAGAAATGACCTTCTCTGTGTTTTCAAAAATCAGTTCTTCAGACTGACACATGGTGGGTACGTGGTTTGTTTAGCTTTAGTAAAGTGTATGGAACGTTTAATAAAACTGAACGCAATCCATGACATTATGATTGAGAAATATACTGGATCTACACTTGGAAGGTTATCTTGGGTGTCACACATTGGCTGTCTCTGCAAGGCAGATAATACTTGCCTAATGCTGATCAGAGTATAGGATGTTACAGTTTCTGCTTTGTAGATAGAACGTCTGTACACTTCTCTTGGAAGTAGTAAATAATTTATTTTAATAGTATTTCTAAATTAAATGTTTTTCTAGGTATTTGTTTGCATTAGCCTCAAAAATGTTCACCTCATAGATGATGCCCCTGTCCCTGCCTTGCCGATTTAGGGCTTTTAGCTGATTTAGTTAGGGATTTAGTTCTTTGTCATTCACACTTGTCATCCTCATTTACATCTGCATTATAACACTATAATTGTATTCTTTTAGGAGAAAAAATACTTTAAAATAACCCTCAGAACAAGTCTGGTACATCTAAATGGATGACAATGCTCAGTGACTTTGTGCTGACTACAGATCAGTGAATTTCCACAATTAAATTTATGTTTATGGATCCTGAAAGCAGTATTCATAAAACAAAATAAAAGGTCTATAGCTATTAACATTTTGTACCTGGTACCATTAAATCTGTTTCACTGTGGAATTTGTTTAGTTTCATTCATAATTATCATAGCACTGGAACCGTCAACATTAAACATGAGCAAATGTCTGGAAATTGCCGAACTGAAAATTTAGATGAGATATTTGAAAGATGTTATTGATATATTTATATGTATTTTTCTGCTTTTTGTTTTTCCAACTGTTATTTTTCTTCTTTACTACTGCATCTATTCTTAAACCGTATTGCAAATACAGGGCCAGTCATTTATGTATATCATTCATAGGTTCCAGCATTGCAATGTGGGATTAAACAATTGGTTTTATTAATCAATCATTAATTAATCATTTAGTTAATTTAGAAGTGGTAAAATTGTTTCAGTATTATATATATTATTGCTTCCAAAACAACCAGTTTAGTTATTATATCTGGTAATTTAATATATGGTTTTGAAATAGAAATAAGTACGGCGTCGGTAACTGTTCAGCTTGATAGTTACTAGTATTTGCATGTATTTTTAGTAACCTGTAACCTAAGCTATATTTATCGTTGGGCTTGCACATAAGTGTGTGTGTGATAGGTTGGAAAGGACTCTGAAAAATTAGTTGATGTTGCAACCTTAATACAAAATATAAAATATAAAATGTGCATGTCATTTGTCTAGCTGAAAATTGGTTATCATATTATATCTTATGGAAATCGTTTTGTTGCCTGGTTTTGGTTCCATTTTGAGATGCCTTGTCATGCAGTTGCCAACTCACCAATAAGTGTCTGTGAAATTTTATTGCGATTATATTGTAAACAGACATGATTTGTTTGTGACATCATTTGACAAGTCCATTAAATAAATGTTTCTAATTGAGAGTGTTAACACAAGGATAGGGGGAATTAAACAGAGAATATGATGTATAGCATGATCACATGAGCAGAGACAGTATTACAGTATTTATTTATAAGTTAAAACAGGTTTGCCATCTCCATTAGTCCTTCACAGAGAGTTTCTTTCCATAATATTACTCACTCTAGTCTCTATACTTGTGAAACTTGATCATGCCATAAAAGCTTTTAAAAAAATGTATCATTACTCAGTAAGCTACACATCATGAATATTCATTGTATTTTGGAAAAGAGGTTCTGTTCATGTACAGATACATTGAGAAGATTGTTCTTAAAATGACTTTGACTAGAACTAATGACGAGATTCTAATCACTGAGACCTGAGGTTATTTCTGCTGATTCTTGCGTAACGATGCCCCAGTGTAAAAGGCTAAGCGACCTAAGCTGGCATTTGCTGAGGAGGAAGACTAACTTCAGAGACTCTGCCCTTATTTTAATTAATAGTGGTTGGAGGAAAGGTTTCTATTCTGTCCAGACACCTTCTCAAATTTAATCTTTAACATATTTAGCACATGCTTTTGTCTAAAGTGATGTATGAGTGAGGCAAATTAGGAAAAAAAATATCTGAAAATTTACCCCTGTTTTTGAATGTTAACAGTGTAGAACTAGGGACTGTGATAAATATGATTCCGGTTATATATTTGTCAAAAACTTACTATATTTGTCAGGGAACTTGTTGCCCCGAAACACATGAAACCACTACTTATGCTTCTTTACAGTATATCTGTTTGAGCTTAAACACTGAAACCGCCAACAGCTTTAAAAGTTTTAGCCTTTAGAAAACATTCTTCGTTTAATTTGTGGGGTTACCATTATTTACGCTCTCATTTAACATTAGCCTTAATATGCATGCACAGTCTATGATTACAATTGCGCTCTCTCTCTCTCTCTCTCTCTCTCTTTATGATGTCTCCAAGAGAGGCAGAAATTGCCTAGAGAGCACTTTATGTATTAGATTTTCACTATTGCCATTGATGTCAGAATATCCCAGGAACATTGTGTTTTGCCTTCTATCCGCCTCCTTAGGAAAGCCTTTAATAATGCTTTTGTTATATATCCTGACAGCCCTTCCCTGCTGCGCTACATGATAATGATTAGACATGGTACCTTGCCAGACCCATATAATGCTGAAGTGGCAGGAGCACCTGAACAGCTCCTGGGCGGCGGAGGACAGCGTCCTGGCAGCCAGCAGACCGGGAGCCGCCGCCCTCTATTCCAAGCTCCTTCAGAATAAGGAGGTGGTGGGATTGGCTCAGCCTGTGCAGGACCTGATTGGCCCCAGGCTGCCAGACTTTCAGTATGAGTCCAACGCCCTGGATGAACGGGAGGGCTACCTGCTGGCGCTCCTGCGCAGCCAGCGCTGCCTGGCCCAGCGCATGCTCGCCCGCACGCCCTACGCCGTCTCTCTGCAGCACCGGCTCCTGGTCCTTCAGCGCATCTACTATGCCCTGCACAGCAAATACCACAATCGCTTTCACGCTCCGCCTCCACCCCAGGCCACGACCAGCGCCGAGTCTGGGGTCCTGGAACCTGCCTCAGAACCCTGGATGCCCGGGTCGAGGATCAAGTCTGGCACCGACGTCCTTATTGAGATGGGCGTCAGGACGGGCCTTAGCCTACTTTTCGCTCTTTTGCAACAGAACTGGCACCAGGCCCGGGTGGACCCCAGCCTGGGCCTGTGCAACGATGTGCTGACCACCGCGTCCTCCGTCTTGTCCTCACTGCCCCCGCTATCCCTGGCGAACGAGAACAAGATCCCCCCCGTGGGCCTGGATTGCCTGACGCAGGTGGCAGACTTCCTGAAGCGGACGTCCGTGAGCGGTATGGGGGCGGACCGGGCCGGCCGGCGGCTGGCTCTGGAGCTCCTGCTGGGCCTGGCCGTGCAGAGGGGATCTCTGCGCTTCATGCTGGAGTGGATAGAGGTGGCGCTGGCGGCCTCGGCCTTTGCCCGCTTGGAGTCATCGGAGCCCCTGGCTGAAGCTGGGATTGGGCACGAGGTCATTCTTCAGACGCTTGTCCAAATGAGGCAGTACGCGGTATGTGTCGTTTCTGCCATTTTCTTAGTGAGTATGATGGGGAGTCTCTGACCAGTTCTGTGGCAGTTAATCAGTCTGTTGGTCATGCTGATTGATTCTAAGTGTCCCAATGATTAGTAATATCTATAAATAAATAATTAGGTGGATGGATGAATGGATGTTAGACTAACTGGGGTCTGATTTGTCCGTTGAGTGTGATTGTGTGTGTTTGCCATGCAGTAGACTGGCATCCTGTCCAGGTTGTACCTCAACATTCTGCCTGGCGTAGGCTTCACCCCCCCAGGCCCACCCCCCCTGAGCATTTGTCCTTGAATTGTTCTTTATCATTTTTGTGCTTTATGAAAACCTTCAGCATGACATGTTTTTATTTAATGTGGATATTAATACACCAATGTAATAAATTGCTGACCTTGTTAATTACTAGACTTTGAAATGACTATTAATGCATTCTTAATGAAATGTAGATAAAGGGTTTGTTTCTATCAGGGTTTCCGTGGTGATTCAGGGAACATTCAGTTGCCAAAAAAGGATGTGGACGGGCACTGCAGTCTCACTCATGCTACTCTGAGTCTCTTTGAGGAGGTTGGTGATTTTATTTTTTATGTCACAACCTTAATGCACTTTTGTACGTGCCTCAGAAAATATCCTTTAGTCCATCCTTTGTATCATGAATGTCTGTAATACTTGTGATTCAAAAACAGCACATTATTCAGTATCTACATGCAAATTCGCAGTTTGATACTAGCTAATGGATATTGTAATGTCTTTAGCAGACGTCAGAAACTGTGAAAGTCAGTGGACTTGCAGTGTGGAATCAATATCTTGTGTAACTGTCATGAGACACTTTTTGGAGGAACTGCAACTGTGGTGTGATGTTTCTTTATTTCTGTCTTTTAGATCTGCAACCTCGCATCCAACTGCCTGTGCTGCTGCAGCACTGGCTCCTCTTCGCCTGGCGTGGAGACGGACGCCATCTTGGTGTACGTGTGGGGTAGCAACAGCAGTCACCAGCTAGCAGAGGGCACGCTGGAGAAGATCCTGCAACCGAAGCTGGCACAGGGCTTTAATGATGCCCAAATGGTGTGGGCACCACTCGCGCCGCGGAATTCAGAGTGTCATGGTCATGCTGTGATAACTAGCTATGGCGAGGCTCAGAGGGAGAAAAATGTTTGTCACATGTCTTAACTATTACTGGGTCTTTCCAATAACAATAATGACTCTGTCAGCTGGTCGAAATCAGAAATCCTGCTGGCGCTGCACCACTTATCAAATAGCACCGATTTCTTATGTGCCAACTCCACGTGGGTTTGACTGGCGGATTTACTGAGTTTTCTGAAATTTTGGGGATACACTTCTGGTGCTAATTCATATGCCTGAAGCACAGTAGCCTTCATGGTATCATAATAGAGGCTCTGCTCTAACACAAGAGTGCAACAAACCTCCTGTGCCTTACCCACTAGTTTGCATTGTAATAATAGGGACCAAAGATGCTTTGGCCAGTTCAACTTCAAAGCAATGTGCTCCAAAATGGAAAAGTAGGCGTCTACCTCATTTTCCCGAAACACAGGAACAAGACCAATGTGTCGGCTCACATCAAAGCTCGACTTGCCGGTATCCGGGGGGACAGGTGAACTCAAGGCAGAACGGGGCCTCGGCCGAGGAGCGTCTGGGGCATTAGCTTGGTCTTGGGCGGGTTGTACCTGGTGTTGGGTACCTTACGCGGAAGTGGCATTGGTTTTTGGTCACCCGTGCTCAACTGCCGTAACTCCAACTCTTTATCAGCCTCGACTTAGACAGCCCGGAGACGGAGAAGCTGAGACTGTTACTCCTGCCATTCAATCTCCAGTTCGAGCTCCTGTAGCTTGATTGTAAGCAAAAGGTCCTCCCTGGTTGAGTGAGGGTCTCCAAGATTCATGCGGTGTCCAAGCCCTAGATCGTCGCTGCTGGCCTTCGCTGCAGCAGACACTTGGGGACCCACCCAACTCGGGCAGAATAACTTGCCGAATCGGCTCGTCGAGCAGAATTTGCTTAACAACTCACTTAGAAGCCTCAGCGGGAACCACAAAATTAAAGAACTCAGCAATTTTTAGCAGATCATCCTTCCGACACTTATCATCAAATCGTTTGAGTGTGGGGTAGAGGGTGAAAGCGATGAGGTCAATCTGGGCCGTTACTAACACTACCACAGGGGGGGGGGGGGGGGGGGGGGGGGGGGGGGGGGGGGGGGGGGGGGGGGGGGGGGGGGGGGGGGGGGGGG
>JABFEA020000119.1:19208076-19231608 GCA_019775915.2 Cyphomyrus plagiostoma | reverse complement strand
CCCCACCGCACTCCCTCACCCCGCACTCCCCATCGTATGTCTCCTGTGGATCTCAGCCGTGCGTCGTTCCTCTCTCTCTCACCCTGCCTTCTGACCTGTCTCTCTCACCCTGCCTTCTGACCTGTCTCTCTCACCCTGCCCTCTGACCTGTCTCTCGCCCTGCCTTCTGACCTGTCTCTCTCACCCTGCCATCTGACCTGTCTCTCTCACCCTGCCTTCTGACCTGTCTCTCTCACCCTGCCCTCTGACCTGTCACTCTCACCTGTCTCTCTGACCTGTCTCTCTCACCTGTCTCTCTGACCCTGCCCTCTGACCTGTCTCTCTGCCCTCTAACACTGCAAGTGTCTGCAAAGTGAATGATCCAATGTAACTTTTTTGTTTCTTGTCTTACCCTGAAGAGTGGGATAGCGATGGTCCTTCTGGAGACCTGCTGCTGGAGGCAGCGTGCCGCTGCAGCCTGGCAGCTCTGCTCAAACACACTGACCTGCAGGATCAGGCCTTTTGGCAGGACAAGTGAGTAGCAGCCAGCTAGCCAGACCTCAAGGTGCTGCTGATGTCCTTTTAATGAACATCCCGATTGAACTGATTTACAGTTTGGGGGCAGACTATTGGTAAAATACACAGTGCTCACAGGAACCCAAACTGTAGTGCTAAAAGAGCTGTTCTGAGTGAAATAGTTCACTGATAACAGTCTCACTGGGTGCTTTTTAATAAGTAACAAACATTTGTGTTTTGTGTCTCTTTGGGAGCTAGTAACTACAGTTGCCATTAATATTCAAAATGGCAGAAACAGAACTGAATGAGCCAGTCAAAAAAATTATGACACTTAATAAAAAGAAAATATCTGTGTGGGTTTGGGCTTCCTCTGCTGCCCCCTGGAGGATGGGCTCTCCCTTTGGGTCTGGTTCCTCTCAAGGTTTCTTCCTACCAGGCAATTTTTCCCTGTCATTGTCGCCTCTTGCTTGCACATTAGTGGTTTTGGCAGGGATAATATACTTTGAGACAATGTGAAAATGTACTATATAAATAAATTTGAATTGAATTTGATTGAAATCATCCATACGTATATGGCTCGATTTGAATATAATGTCTCCTTTCCTAAGATACGAACCCTGTGAAATGCTGATTGAGATCTATCAGATGGTGTATAAAATCCGAAGTACTTTACTGTCACACAAGGACTCTCCTGGGATGAGTGCAAACATCAGCACCCCGTCTGTCACTAAGCAGGTGAACCTGTTTTTCATGATCTTCTATTAATACTTTGTCTTTGTTACATTATGCAGTATAACAGCTCATTTTAAATATAGTTCCATGTTTCTTATGTACTTTTTTATTGTAAAATTATAAATAGACAAATGTAGTGTAGTTGTTTCTGCTAGAACACGTCAGGTGTAATGGATGTGTAATGTGTCAGGTGTGACGTGATTTACTTCCGGATTTATAAGAGCTCCCTATTGTCACAGAGTCCCAGTGAAGACAGAAAAGAAGCTGGTGCCGATGTTTCCCAGGAACGCACAGTAAGGGACGCAGAGACGGACAATCCCAGCATGGTGTCAGAACACAACCAGGACCACGGTTCTGAGGAGGACCCCCCCGCCATCAGCAGTATGTACCTTCCGGGTAAAAACACACTTTTTACAATACATTTCAAAAGACATTTTAAGCATGTTTCTTTGATTTTTTGAAGTAGCAACTTAATGTATTTTACTTTTTTATTTAAAAAAATCCAGTTCTGTTTTATTGAGCAGTGCATTAACCTGAACAGCATATAATGAATAGTACATCTGCATGAATTTTACCATCAAATTTTATCCCCAGAGTATCAGTTTATTATGAATACTGTGCTCTTACATGGTTAATTGTTTCCACAACCCCCCTCAATGCTGTGAAACCTCACATGTTCACGACAAAGGTGCTATTTACTATGCATGTACGCCTATTCCCAACTTGTCGTATGCTTTAAATCATCCCTGGATTGCAAGATTGTGCCTATAAACATTGCCAGAACTGTACCTTCTAAAACATTGTATTTGCATAATACAGTACAATTCGAAACTGTGGATTTTGGGTAGATATAAAGCTTTATTTCTATGGTTTCGAATCCGATTGTTCAAAACCGCATTATCAAAAACTCAGTAAGATGCGGGTTGATTGTAATCACTTGATATGTTTTCTCTAAACAAACCAGGAGCATAGCGTACGTTCTATACTGCATCATGCTACGGGACAGTCACAATACGTGGCACCACAAATCGCGGTGGCACAGATGTTGATGCTTGACCACTTGGGCTGCAATGAGCCCATCTTTGACCCCCTGCTGCCCCCTAGAGGTTCTCCAGTGCTTCCTAGCGACCCGTGAGGCCATGCAGCTCCAGCAGAATGAGACGGTATACGAGTCGTCGGGGACCAGCACTCTCCCCAGCTGCACCGACAGTCCCGGGACCCCCGAGAGGGAGCCTCCGCACCTGTACTGGGATCGGAAGCAGGGCTTGGAGGAGGGCCTCTCCTTCCCCGCCGCCTGCCACCTGCTGGTGTCCCGCTGCCTTTTCCTGCTCCTTGGTGTGCGGGCAGCTTGGCAGGAGCTCGACCAGCCCCAAGATACGCAAGTCAGAAACCCTGGATCTCGGTGTGTCTGAGTACAGAATTTTTTTAGAATCCCCCCCCCCTTCAGTTCCAAATGTATCATATTTATTTACATAATTATCTCTTTATTGTGTGTCGTTTTAGGAAATCAGAAGCACAATTCATGCTCAGCCCAAAGACAGATTTTGCTCTTGCCTCGGAACCTAGAAAACAAGGGGAGAAAGAAGTAAGTAACTAAATGCACACTAAAAAATGCAACAGTTTTTCAGCAAATTAAACATGTTATTACACTTTTATTCTTATGTTCCAATTAATTTTTATATTGATTTTTAGCTAATGATGTTTACGCATAAGCAGTTAAGATTGAGTTAACGAGTTTAATGATTAATTTAATGACAGATTTTTAGCTAATGACGTTTAGGCATAAGCAGTTAAGATTGAATTAAAGAGTTTCATCTCATTGGAATGTCGCTTTTTTTTTTTTTTTTTTTTACCTTTTAGGTGCCACACCAGTCAAGAAATGTATCTGGCTGTGTTAACACGATGGGTAACTCCCAAAATATTTAAAAAGATTTTCTAAATAATTGTGCTGTTTGTCATGTTACATTATTTGATTGAATGGTGATATTTTTTCCTCTTGGAACTGACAATTCCACTTTTTCACTTTTTTCCCCAACCATTGTTTTGCCCCTATAAAAATAAATGTCAAATAAAGCTTTATTTTTAATTATTTGTGTAAGACATGTCCAAGGAATTCGAGATATATATTTATAATATATTTTCTGTAATTCACACTCCCTCCTCGCAGATATGGCGGTACCTGCCTCTGGGTACTTCTAGGAGTATGATAGCGAAGCATGTGAGTGTGTACTTTGGTGACGCTCCCTAAACCTGGCTGGTTCTTAAGGGATCCTCTCATGTGTCCCTTTCTCAGGCCTGCCGCTCTGCTCCTTGGGTATCATGAAGGACGCCTGGGAAAGGCTGCGCCAGTGCATCAGTCCCACCACCCCGCTCTATCAGGGAAGCGGCTCCCCCGTGCTCGTCCAGGTCTTCCACTTCCTGTGCGGAAGCCTCCTCAAGATGCCCTCGCTAATGGAGCAGGACACTGTGCACCACGCTGACCCCAAGGCCATCACTCAAGCCATGGCGCAGCAGCAGCAGAGGGCTGAGGTCTCTCTACTACTACAGTGCTCACTATTAACTGCTGTTATTGAGAGCATCAAAGGGCAAATGCAAAAGAGGAGATAAAATGCATCCATTTAACTGTTGCCAGGGAAATTTAATGCCATTACTTGAACTAGAAGTGCATGGTATCGCATTGTTATTATATGATGCGTGTGCAGTAATCTTCTGGACTTCAGATGACGGATGTAAACATTTATCCGGATGCTGACTTTTCGTTACTATATGCAAATTTACTTCCGTCCACAGTGTGGTAAACAGATTAGCAGTATGCCTAAAATTTTATTGAGATGTGTATTGTGATACCCGGAATTTAGTAATCTGTGTATATTCAATGTGTCTCTTCCTTTAAAAGATGTTGTGGCTGTTGAGCTTTCTTTGCCAACACTTCAGTGCTTATCGGTTTCATGATTTACCAAAGCAGTAGTATATGGCATCCTCTGTTAACAGAATTTTATAAGCATAAGTATACACCGAATTTATACAGATTACTAATTTTTGGGCATCACTATACACCTCTCATTAATATTTTAATATACGATTATGTCATGTCCATCATCTAAAGCCCTTGTGATTATTATGCATGCACACATCATATAATTGCGATTATATTACGATGTGGTGTTGCGCAGCCCTAATTTGAACATTAATAAGGTTTGATGGAGATGTATGAACTCCTAAACACTATATATGTTATGCCTCTCTGTAGGAACGCCTGGAGGCTCTGTGTCAGATCTCCTCCTTTCTGTCTGAGATGGATCAGAAGAGCAGCTGCTCACTGGTGCCCCCTCGCTTCCCAGGGCTGTTGCAGTCTGTTCAGCTCCAATTCGTCGCAGGTTGCTTTGGCTTGGGCATGCCCACAACCAGCAGCCCGTTAGATAGCAATGAGAAAGTTCATCACTACAACGTAAGATATATGTCCATCACGTACTTTCGGGGGACTTATATTTTGTATGTAGAACAAAACTGTTCTTCTTTTGGTGCTGTAAGAATCATCCATCCATCCATTTTCCAAACTGCTTATCCTTTTTGGGTTGCGGGGGGTCCGGAGCCTATCCCGAAAGCTATGGGCACGAGGCAGGGAACAACCATCAGGACATTTTAATGTTTTATGTGTTTGAGAATGCTGTGATTTACAAACTCTAGTGATGGACAAAGAACTATGTGCTGTATTTTTGGCTCCAGTAGATGGTGGTGTCTGCTCAAAAAAGGGTATATAGCATGCTCCCAAACAAACCAAGAGCACCATCTGGTGGAGTCAAAAAATACAGCAAATGGTTCATGAAGCATCATTTTATCCATGACTAACAGCCTCTATAACTGCTTGGCATAAAATTTCTTTGTTTCTTTATTTTCTTTAGTCAGGTACGCAGTCTGCACAGACATCAACGCAGAGGCAGCTTCAAGCTGCAGCTCTCACTCTCTACCAGCAGGTGGTTTGTTTGCTGAGGCATAAAGTGCTAATAGAGAAGGAACAAACAGGTTGGTCATAGAGCATTCTGCGACACTACACAACGTTCCTACAAGAAGTGAACCATCATTATCTTAATTAGGATATTCTTGTCCTTTACCCAGGATCCTATCAGCCTTTACTTCTGGCAATAATATATGCACTAAACTTCAACTACCAGCCCTTGGACCTGGATGTCATTCTGAAGTGTGGTATTCTCGAAGTGTTATCCTCGCTGACAGACAACGCTTGTGTTCTGATGAACCAGCGCTGGTTAGCTGCCTCTGTGTCTGGACAGATGCTGCTAAGTGGGGCAGTTAAACTGGCTAGTGCCAGGTTGCTGCAGATACTAGCCATTGCTGCAAGGTAACAGGCCCTTTATGGAACCTTTATCTAGGATTCTAATACATGAATGTAGGTATAGCTTTTGTTAGCCTCTGTTGTCTTTGACTTCAGTTGTCTTTGATTTTAGCTCCTGTGAGGACGCCCTTCCCTGGGAGGTGCTACAGGCCCTCATGGACGTCATGTCTGAGCAACTGCAGGGCCTCTTGCACATGGTGCACCAGCAGGAGGCGCTGGAGAGGAGCACTACAGATGGCACTGACCTTGGTGCTGATGGCAAGAAGCCCAAACACGACAGTGAGTCAGCCTAATGACAGCAATACTCTCTAATTCGTAAACAATAAAATCACCATTAGGACTTGCATAAAAATGACCTCTATAGATAAATACATAGTTAAATAGCAGTTCATACAATATATATATATGCAGTTAAAAAATTAATTGGAGGGAACTGTAAAAAATAAACAACACGCACCTTCTTCAAATCTGCATGTTTAGATTGATCTAAGCAGAAAACTGTCAGCTGTTACTATATTTAGTCAGTGTCAGTCAATCAATCAATCAATCAAACAGCTATTCCCCAGAGGGAAATCCAGGTGTCACAGGAGCAAACATAAAGACAAAGAGATAAAAAATTCATTTCTAAAAAAGTTGTAATAAATAAAGAATAAAGAATTAGAAACAAATCTTACTGTGTACAGGGAATTAATACAAATGTGCAAAAAAGCTTTAATGCGCCGACAGTACTGTACTGTACTGCAATGCATTTATTGCTGTGAATCTCTTTTGGTTCAGAGGCACAGCTGGCCAGAAACAGGTGCATTGTGGAGTCTCAGCTGGGTGACTTCTTGGTCTTCCTGCGGCGAATTGTGTCCCCAAAGGGGACTAAGAGTGTCTCCATCTTCATCAAGTGGATTGATCCACTTATGGCCATCCTAACCCACAGAAGCCCCTCAGGTGTTTGTCATGTACCCATTTCCTTTGAAGCATTTTGATGGGTTTTTGTTCACTGACTCATGTCAAACCCTTTGTGAATGTTTGTAATATTGTGTTTTGATATTTTTGCGTCCCAGGCTTCCCTCAGTTCAGGAACCTGCGGTCCAAATTGCTCACCTTCCACATTCTAGAAGCTTTGTTGCCCACCTGTTCTGACCCGGTACAAGTGAAGAAGGTAACTGCTGATGCCTCCCTGTGATTTAAATGTATTTTTGCATGAATCGTTGGAATTAGGAATTGGAATAATTGGAATTCTCTTAATAAATTTAAATGTGAACAAATCATCTCTTGTATTAGGCATTTTCTTTAGTTATATTTTGGTTATTAGGTACAGGTACCTTGATTAATTGTTTTAATATTTTATTGATTATTATTATTTGTTTGTTTGTCTTTATGTTTCAGATTGTTGATCAATTATTTGGACTCCTGTCAGAATGTATGTGGAAGGAGCCTCTGGCTTTGGAAGCAGCTCCAGAGAAGAATGCTGAAAACCCCTTGGAGGTCAATCTAAAATTCACTTTAAATACATTTTAATTGTTGCTCCGTATATTGCGCTGGACATAAGTGGGCTGAATATG
This sequence comes from Cyphomyrus plagiostoma, assembly GCA_019775915.2. Taxonomy (NCBI): domain Eukaryota; kingdom Metazoa; phylum Chordata; class Actinopteri; order Osteoglossiformes; family Mormyridae; genus Cyphomyrus; species Cyphomyrus plagiostoma. Next base: position 19,224,474 of record JABFEA020000119.1, on the reverse strand, counting down.
AGGTTGTCTTGTTCAGGGAACTGCAAGTGAAGATGAATGCGTTCCGATTGGAGAATTCTCATTTGATCCACACAAACTGATCTGCTGTTCACTGGAGAGTGGAAACCTGCTTTCACACGGATCTGGGGGCAAAGGCTACGGCTTAGCTACGACTTCTATAACGTCAGGGTGTTTCATCTGGAAGGTGAGCAAAGCAAGCAGATTTTCCTACCTGTTGAAATGATATGCATAAGCCCATTGTGATGCAGTTGAAAGCCGTCTTACTTATTCTGGCTGAACTCTTCGAAGGGCCCAGCTTGTAGCTGATATTATTATTTGGAAATGAAAGATTCTTGCTTTTATTACTGTGATTTTTTCCTCACAGTTCTGCATTATGAAGGAGAACAAAGGCAATGAGGGCACTTGTGTTGGGGTATCCCGCTGGCCAGTGCGAGACTTTAATCACCGTACTACTACAGACATGTGGCTGTACCGGGCTTACAGTGGCAGCCTGTACCATGGTGGGGAACTGGGCAGGGTTTTGCCTTCCTTTACCCAGGGAGATACCATTACCTGCATTCTTGACATGGAGGCTAGAACCATTTCCTTTGCGAAGAACAACAAGGTAAGGCCACATCTGTGGCAAATACTAAGACTTCCTGTCCAGCATGTCCATATCAGAATCAGAATACTTTATAGATGTACTAACTCGGATTTTGATTTACAGGAGCCAAAGCTAGCATTTGAAGGTGTCGATGCTACAGAGCTCTACCCCTGTGTGCTGTTCTACAGCAGCAACCCTGGAGAAAAAGTACTTTTTTTTTTAGCTTTTAGTTTTTACTTGAACGTTTTTAGAATTTGTGAATTGTCTTGCTAATTTTGTTGACCTCAGAATAATAATAGATGTTGTGCTTCTGCCTTCCACTAGGTGGCGATCTGTGACCTTCAGATGCGTGGTGTGCCCAACGACCTCCTTCCTGGACAGCCCCTGTGTGGCCCCCGCACTACGGTTATGGTGGAGGCTACTGTTCAGCTGCTCAGGCGCCTGCATCATTATGAGAATTGGACGGCTCACATAAATCAGCATATGGTGGCCAAGCTGGAACTGATCGGACCCCTGATCCAGGACGGAGCCCGGACAGGTTAGCCTTAGTGTAATGATGATGAATTACGTCCTGTAAAATATGCTGTAAAGTATCCTTGTGCTTTACTGAGAACAGTACTAGCCCAAATTATTGACACAAAAATGTATTAAACTGTAACAAGGAACGCATACAGGCATACTTGCATGCCCTTAATTCTTGAAAGTCGGATTGTATAAAGAGCTGTATGCTACATGCGAAGGCAGAATTTTAATAATAAAGCTTATATGTCCTGTATAGCTCAATGAAAACATGGCATTGCCTTTATGGCTGTATTTATGTGCAGTGTAGCACTTGAGGTTTTCCTCTAAGTGCCTCTGTGAGAAGGGGCATTGTGGGAAATAAGTCACACGCAGATCCAGTCTTTACAAGCCGTGGCGCTCAGCTGTGGGGCTTGATGTCGAACAGGAACGAACCTGGGAAAGAGGCTCTCAGAGGAGAAGCAGAAGGTGCGAGGGGAGCCTGAAGGAGCTTCCAGAAGGATGGGGGACGTGGGGCTGGGGCCGTCGGCCCTGTCCGGCGCGCAGCTGGACACACTGAGCTGGGAGGTGTGGCCCGTACTGGCTGTTCTGGGCGGTGTGGACAGTGGGCTCCGCGCCGGGGGGCTGTGTGTGCACCGGGCCAGCGGCCGACGAGCCGTCCTGCTGGGGGTGTTGAAGGAAGGCAGCTCCCTGGCCAAGCTGCAGTGGGAGGAGGCCGACCTCCCTATCAGGTACCAGGGCTGTCCGATCGGCGCGTCACTGACGCAGCTAAGCCTGTCCAATCTTATTATGCTATCAACTGTGTCCTACTTCTAAAAAACATAAAACACATATATATGCTATCGCAGGTAGGTTTGGGTGATACCTAATTCTTCATATTGTCCAGACATTATATCGCGGTATATAGTATTTTGGCAGTATTTTCAAAAGCTAGACTATAACACTATTTTGAAATTTTTTTCAGAATTTCCCAAGTAGGGGAAAGTCTTCACAATAAATTTCATAGACACCTCCCCGCCCCACCACTCACCTAACTTTGCCGACATGATTTCAAAACACCATGTTGTACCATAAATTCCATAGTATATTGCATTACTGTAATGCTGTGCAAGCCTAAACTATAGCAGCGAAAGTGTTTCTGTATAGATCAACTTTGTGTATTCTCTTCATTCATGTATATACATGTGTGTGTTGCCATTTTAACATCTTTTTCAATTTTAAGTTTTTGTTTTCATTCTGTTTACTTTCCTGTTTTTAATTTCCTTCTTCCTTCTCTTTATTTTTCCTCCCCCCATCCACCTTCTTTACCTCCACCTGTGTGTTGCATTTTCTGCTTCTCCACTCCACTAATCAAGCTTCCTGAATTCTTGGTCACCCAGCGACACGCCGCTCTCTTCCCTGGAGCCGACCGGCCTGCCCCCAGTGGACCTAATGCGCCTCAGAGGCCTGAAACCCTCTGTCTTATTAGACCTGATGTTTCTGACTGGGATGCTGCAGGAGCACCACGGCCCCCTGGCACACAGGGAGGAGCGTGCGGAGGGCAGCCAGCACAGTGAGCTGCAGGGTCAGCTTGAGGAAGACATCGCTCGTGCCGTGATGGATGGGGAGGACCTTACAGGCCTGATTGAAGGAAAGTGCAGACAAAGTGCTCCTGTCAAGTGCGACTTCCCTGAAGTAACAGATTCTCTTATACCAACCAAAGACCTCTTTGGGTATCAGGAAGTTCTCCCTTCGCCATCGGGGACGTGCCAGCAGGCCAGGCCTGACATCTTTGCACTAGAGCTGCATGCCATTCGAGTCTCCTACCTCTTATTAGGTGCCTTAAAGTCACTGTCAGTAATCCTGAGCAGTGGGAAGTTTACCGATATACTCCTGCTGTCAAAGGCCCCAGGAAGCGCAGGGCGGAGCAGCGCCGGCATGGAGGAAAGTGCAGAGCTGAGGCTGGTCCTCCAGTTATTTGTCCGAAGCACGGTGAAGTGGGCAGCCCGCACCTGCCCCATCAAACAAGAAGCATCACTGGCCGATCTGGAAAGAGCACAAATTATGATCTTCAACGGGGCTATAAACAGGTTACAAGAAGATTCTGGGGCTATGGAACCAAAGGGTAAAACACAAATTGGTTATTGGTTATTACTGGTTATTATAACTGGTTATTATTTGCCAGAGTTTGTTTTGCTCTCGTGATGTTGTACTAAGGAGTTTATACTAAACCTTCTCATTTCCCACCCAGAGTCTACACATCATCCTGTCTCTCAGCCCGTGTCCAAGTCTTCGAGCACCATGTCTTTGTACAGTAACGGCTCGGAAGGCACCACCATATTTTGCCCGTCAAACGGAGCCACTGCATCGTCTTCCAGTAACGACTTGGCTGCCTCTTTGCTCTCTGCACTGCAAGCTGATGGTCTGGACAACTTCAACCCATTTCTCCCAATCAATCTCTTACAGTGAGTTTTATCTGCATAAAGAATGAGAGAAGGATCTGTTAATATGAGTGTGAAGAACATCATGTATGCATGTATGATGTATGTTTTTCCTTATACTAAATACTGGGAATGGCAGATCTTGTTAGATTTATATTTACGTATTAACAGATGCAAAGTCATATACTGGAAGTCTTTGTTCCTTACATGTCTGTTATATTCATGTTGATAATCCAACAACATCAAAGGCTGGATGCTTTAAAACACATGATTTGGTCCTTGACACTGCTTCGAATAATCTCAAGTCCAGCCATAAAGACAGAAGCATTTTACAGATGTAGTTGATGTTTTTATTTTATTTTAAAAAAAAAAACACCACACATACATACCAGCACAGATGCAGTGCTTTCTTAGTTAATTGTGCAAAACATGCAGCACAGCTTTTTAATGATTATATGGGAAATTTTTGCTCCAGATCATTGTCAGTAAACAGCTCAACTGAAACAAAGACAGGTGAGTGTATACAGCACTAATTGGTACTTCCTGCTGCACTGCCTGACTAATCACCGCTATTCCTACTTTCCACGAAGAGCAGATATACACATAAGTCTAAATTCTTCTTCTTATATATAATTTTTGGTTTATCATTACTCTTATAATAAGCCCGGAGTGTGTTTAAACCTCAGTCTTTTCATACATGTCAGTGTGACTAGTTGGCAATGGTCTCAAATCTGCAAGATTCCGGCATGATGTTGGTTGAAAATTTTTCTGAAAATCCCATCCCAAACAATAGACTGCAGTTGGAAGTCTTGTCCAGTTACGGAAAAGGTTCCAAAAGACTGGACAATTGGGGTGTCTCTGCTGTCTTGGAAGGTGAATCTAGTCCTCTATTGTCTTGGCTTTTTTAGGCAGATGGTCTTAGCACGATTCCCCACGTTGACTGGCCTGATGAATAACCCAGTGTTGCATCCAGGCTTTAATGTGGCAAGCTCTCTTTCTTGTGAGGGTTTTACAGAGCCTCAACCTATCTTCCTGGAGCCATCTAGCACCAGGAATCGAACAGGTAAGGCATTTAGCCAATGATAAAGTAGGACAGTCAATCTTCCAAAAGATTACCTCATGGACAATATGGATTATATCTCACTGGTAATCTCTGTTGCATGGTGTACCATGGTTGTCTGTTACTCTGTGCTTTGTGAAAAGTTTTCTAAAAGCTTAGCATTTGGACAGGCCTTAGGTAGTTATGCTGTGCTGTTTGATGCATGGGTCAAGCTTATGTGTCAATATTTATATGTCATTTTAACAACTGCATTCCAAAACAGAACCTTTTTCCATTATTACTCACTGCCATTAATTGAAATGTTCATGTAAAGCAAGATGTTATTTACTGCTGGGACCAGTTCTGTCATGAAAAACATATATGAGGAAATATTACTGCTAATTTATTTTTGTTTTTTATATTCAGAATGTTGTTTTGTTCCTAAAACTCCAGAGTGTCCTCAAATGTTTGCCCCTGCACGATTACTAGAGATGGGCTTCTCCATGAGACATATCTACAAAGCCATGGAAGCAGCAGGTACTTCAATATTAGATCATCTCAGCAATAGCATAATAATAGTACTAGTGAGATACTGTTTTGGCGATTTGGGCAAATTGACAATCATCCATTGACTCATGTCCTATCGAGTAACATCTGGTCATGCTTACGTTCCATAAGAACCTTAAAACATTTTTTTTTAAAACCCCTGTCGTGTCCGGCAGTTTAGCAAGCAGGATGTTAGTCTGGGTGCTTTATTGTGCCAACACTTTTATTTTGCCAAGTGGAGCTTCGGATTAAGCTCCTCTTGTTACTTGACGTATACTCTTTATTCACCATTTTAGATTATTGCGCCACAAAGCCGGAGATGACAGGGAAAGTTAACTGAAATAGGACAGATAAAGAAAGGAAGAGAGGAGGGACAGAAAGAGGAGAGGGAAAAAGAGAGAAAGAGAAGAATGATACAAGAAGAAGAATAAAAAAAGAAAAAAGGGAGGGTCAGATAGAGAGAGAAAACAGGGAAAGAAAAATAATACATGACAACTTAAGAAAAGGTAGAGCAAAAGGAAAGAGTAACAAAAGGACAGTGTCTGCATCTTAGTACAGGACATTGTATCATCACACCAGCTTCTATATCTGAAAAACAAGATCCACACACAAAAAGTATGCATACAAAGAAACCAATGGTACCATTATGACAAAGAGTAAACTTGTGCCAGTATCTGCTGCTGGAATGAAACACAGTGGTACCTCGGTTCTCGAACTTAATCTGTTTTGGACTCTGGATCGTATCCTAAAAAGTTTGAGCTCTGATTGAATTTTTCCTATAAGAAATAATGGAAAACCAATTAATCGGTTTCTGGTCCAAAATTACACCTAAATATGTTTTTTTTTTTTTTTACAGAGAATTTTTTCTTAATGGCTTCCAAAACAATAAACATCTTATTCCAACGTTGCCCCTGTCCTGCCCCGATCGTCCGCTCCTTCCGTGTGCCATGCCCCCTCATTAACCTTGTGTGGGATCCCCATGTGATCAGCTGTTTCTGGTTGTTGTCATTAGTCCTCTGTATTAAGTCCACGTTTCAGTTTACAACGCTGGCTTAAAGCAACACATTCTGATCCTGATGCAATGCATTACGGTTAGATGCATTGCGACCTCTCACCTGGCTGTACAAACTGGAACCGCCTCCGTGACGACACACTTTTGCCCTTATTGGCTGAAGAGTTTAGTTACGCGCATGACGTTTGGATCCCAGGCAGTTCCCATGAGTAATCTGCTATTTCTCCCGGATGTCACGTAAAGCAGTGAGAACTGGTTTTCAGTTAATTTACCTGGTAAAATTAAAAATAATATAATATAATTTAAAATTTAAATAATAAAGTTTAAATAAATGACATAAATGCTCTAATAGTACATGTAAGTTAATGGTTTATTTAATGTTAGTTACTGTAATGTTGCGCTGCTTTATTTGGTTAATCGTCCAGTCTGTGAAGAAGGCATTCAAGTAAGAATTGCATTGTAATATGACTCATTTCCTGGCGCGTACAATTTATATTAGGTCAGCGTTCACGCTTCGACTTTATTCAGATCAAGTACTAGGTCAATCTGGTTTGTTCAACTTTCGAGTTCTAGTGAGTTCAAAGAAATTTGAGTGCTGGTGAGTTAGAGAACCGAGGTACCACTTTACAGTGATACCAAAGAAAAAAAATACATAAGCAGACCAACAGGAACACGGTCTGGATATCGCCACACCCGTATCTGCACCTGAGAAGAAAGGATGGAAGCCACACATACCTGTACACACACACACAGACAAGGAGGAGAGAGGGGGATAAAATAGGGCAAGAGGGCCCTAAGCTGTGTTGTGTGTATGTGTGTGTGTGTGTATGTGTATGTGTATGTGTGCGTGTATGTGTGTGTGTGCATGCGTGCGTGTATGCGTGTGTGCATGTATGTGTGTGCGTGTATGTGTGTGTGCGCATGCGTGCGTGTATGTGTGTGTGTGTGCATGCGTGCATGTGTGTGTGTGCATGCATGCGTGCATGTGTGTGTGTGTGCATGTGTGTGTGTGCGCATGCGTGCGTGTATGTGTGTGTGTGCATGCGTGCGTGTATGTGTGTGTGCGCGCATGCGTGCGTGTATGTGTGTGCATGCGTGCGTGTATGTGTATGTGTGTGTGTGTGTGTGCTCGCGAACGCGCCTTTCGGTTCCCTTCCACAGCCCAAAAACTTCATTCATTTGTCACTTAGAAATTGCCCACAGTGCATAGCTGTACTGTAGGTGTGTCCTGCAGTCCTGCCTATGTTGTCTCATGACATAGGGCACTGTCATGTTATCAGTCAAGGACTGATCTAAAACCAGTTATATTAAAAAAAACAAGAAACCTGTTATTCTGTATTAATTTTCTTCATATAAATTAAGAATTTTTTTCTGTTATTCCTTTATTTAAAAAATGATAAAAACAAAACATTTTAATGTAGCGTAACATTTATTTTTTCCTCTGTGTCATTTGTTAACAGTGATAGCAGTTTCTATAATTGTAAATTAACATAATCTTCTCTGGTCCTCAGTTTCTTACTATGGTATTGACTCATTCAGATTACTTCTGTGAAAATGTACAGGCAAACCTACAGCCCAGCAATTCATTTAAATTCACTCATATAGGGATTTCAATGCCAGGCAAAGCACTGTGTGATGTGTGCTATAGTTGGGATTTATTTTGGAAATAAATCAGTCCAAATAATAACTATTGATGCTTAACAGACTCTCTGTATTTTACAAACGTACCTTTGAGGCAGATTGGCAGTGGCTGCAGAGGTTTCGCACCTTCTGCTTTGCTGTCAGGATTTCTGACCTCTGGAGTGGACTTTCTCAGGTGTCACCGGCGAGGTGGACTCCCATACCATTGAAATGTTGGCCAGCTGGATGCTGGAGCACCCGCTGACTGCGGAGCAGCAGACGGAGGAGGCCCCCCCAAGTGGCGGTACCAATGGCCTGTCCCCCGAAGGGCCCCAGACCGTGCAGTGCCCGGAATCACCAGTCACCATGCCTTTACCAGAGACGAGTGAGCCTAGTGAAAGGTATGCATATCAGGACGTCAGTAAAGAAATTATATGCATTCCCAAGGTGATCTATTGTACCTGTGAGATGTACTGTAAGTTGTGGATTTAAGAAGGAGGATATGTCCAGAATGAAAGTCAGGAATGTGTTTTTTCCCCAGTCTCTTAGCTGGCCTCGACTTGGTGGAAAGGGAACACTTCCTGGATGTGCATTTGACCAGGAACAGGCCCCCCCCTGCCCGCCGCCACCGCTCCTGTCTAGGACAGAGGACGTCCTTCAGAAGAGCTGGTGAGGCACTTTTCATGAGAGGCATTGATCTGATAGAGTTCTCTGTGGTATTTATTCACTATGGTTTTAAAATGAGTTATACGTATCCATCTGCCTTCCAGGCATTTTTCCAGTAGAGGATTGTGTGGTGAATTTTACACTGCATGTTAGATATTCTTTCTTAGTATGGTATAATAAGGCCTCCTTGCTGAGCTGGCTGACATGCCGGCTTGCTAGGTAGCACTGTTGTCTTACAGCATTAGTGCTTGTGTTTTGAATCCCACCTCTGCCTTCTGTCTATGTGGAGATTGCATGGCTTCCCTGTCTTGTGTGAGTTTCTCCTGGTTACTCAGGTTTCCTTCTGCTGTTCAAAGATGTGTAATTAGACTGCTTGGCAGCTCTGAAATGCCGGTAATGTGTACTTGCATGTGTGAGCATGGACTGGCATCTGATCTAGGGTATACAGTACCTTAATGGTGTGTCCTGTGCTAACATCTATCAGGATAAGCAGTTAGAAGATAGATAGATAGATAGATAGATGGGTAGATGGGTAGATGGATGGTTGGGTGTATGGATATGTGTGTTGGATGGATGGATGGATTGATGGATGGATGGGTGGATGGATGTGTGTGTTGGATGGATGGATAGATGGATGATGGATGGATGTGTGTGTTGGATGGATGGATGTGTTGGATGGATGGATAGATGGATGATGGATGGATGTGTGTGTTGGATGGATCTTTAACAGTTGGGCAGTATGGCTATAATTCCAGTCCTGTTAAATGTTTGTCTTTCAGACTCACCCTCCCCCAGTCCAATCCCTCCACTGTACAGGCAGGACCCCGGGGCTTTGGACTGGACAGAGCGTGTAGAGACACACCCCTTTGCAGCAGAAGAGGAGTCTGAGCTGGGGTACATGGATGACACCTACCAAGAGGAACCCTATGAAGATCTGCTAACCCCTGAGTTTATCGGCTCTGAGAGGGACACACTTTGGATGGTAGAGGTACTGCCTGTCTTTGTTTCTTATGTATCTCTGTTTCTTTCTGTGTCTGATGTGTTAATCATATGTATAGATGACGTTTCAAACTTTAGCTGCAGTTTTATGTTGTGTTCTTGCAACTTTTCAGCTTTTTTTTTGTTTGAGGTCCTTTTTCCATTCTTATAAATACAGAAGTGAGTGCAGTGCATTTTATCGTAGATGATTTCTGCTGTATTTTTCCTTTTCTCTTTTGTAAAAAAGTAGTGCTGGATGATATGACTGAAAATTTGTATCACGGTATTTTTTAATACTCTGGCATATTATGTCGCAGTATTTTTTCCTTCAAGTTCACCTTTACTGCAGCAGCAAGCAATTTTATGAATAAATATGTTTCTGATGCTTTTAGAAAGGTGTTCTTTTATCAAATATTCTCGATTTGAATATTGATTGTACAGTATGATCGATTTATTTATTATAACCATACACTTAGCACAAAATAAATTGTTTTGCTGTTTTGTTAGATTAATGATGTGCATTTAGCTATATATAAGCATGTTTTATTAAATGTTACCATATTTTTAGCTTGGTTACAACCCGGTTATTTAACCAGCATGATTTTAACAATCATTACGTGATAAAAAATGTGATATACATTTAATTGCAGACTTAAATATATTAAACATAATTCAACTTTTCAGACACAGACTAAAGCTGGAGCTATACAGTATATGCTATATAACTTGAGCAGTTATACATGGAGAGTAGCTGCGTTATAAAGATATAACTGTTAGTAAGAAGGGCACACTTAGCTAGCAGGGGTTCCCCTCTCATTACGCTCTGCACTATGATCGATGGCACTTTTTATGATAAAATTAATACTCTACGGGAATGAAAACCCGTATACCGCCCAACAACAGTGAAAAGTATATGATATTTCAGAGGTTTTGAGTGCAGTCTTCAAATGCACATGCTTAGGAAAAATGATATGTGGTGTTTTGTCATCTTTGTGTCTCCTGCTTATTTAAATGAATGACTAATTAATAATGAAGGGCTGTGGTGTCCCGTCAGAGCGGGGCGGACCACCCGGAGCCTCCCGAGATGGTGGAGTGTGAGCTGTGCAGCACCCTCACACTGCAGTTCAACCACCACATGAAGCGGCACCATCCCGGCTGCGGCCAGAGCGCCGGCCGGCGCGGTTACCGCAGCAACGGCGCCTACGTGGACGGCTGGTTCGGCGGGGAGTGTGGCTCCGGCAGCCCGTACTACCTGCTCTGCAGCTCGTGCCGTGAAAAGTACCTGGCTGCCAGTTTGGGTGAGCTGGGCTCCAGATCAGACCGGTAAGGGTGTGGACTTTCCTGCAGGTTTGGCTCATATCGCTGCCGCTTTATTACATTGCTATGGCTTTGCTGTACGCAGAGGGGCAGCGCTGTGTGTCTTGTTATGTTGTAGCCCATGTCATACTTCCTCAGTCGTTCCACCCGTTCATCATTTATCAGTTTCTCCTGATAGTCATTCTTTTACCTTTTTCTTTGCTTAAGATTCCCTTAACATCGCCCTTAAACAGATTCAGAACATATAAAAAGGTGAGAAGATCAATGGACTACAAGCTGAAATCTAATTTTAATAAATAATTCATACAAAAACAAACTGTTGCATATCAGACTTTAAACTGCAAAAGTATCACCACAACACCGACATCTACAATATCTCCAGAATAGAGACTGTTGTAGCTGCTGAGCCGTCATCTTCTTCCCTGAAAACTGAAGCTTCTTGTGAAGAAACGCTTCTCTCTCCTAGGATGTCACCAAATTCTTAGTATGCTGTAATTGCGTTAGTTGGTGCGTTGTGATAGGCTGATATGTGCTATCAATCATTTTTTTCTTATTGACAGTTTATCAGAGTTGGTCGTTTCCTTGTCAATTATGTTTTGCTTAATGGTAAGTCGATATATCGTTTATATTGCCCAGCCCGATCACGTCGCTAAATTTCGCTGACTGGGGAATTTCGCAGGTAACGATCTGGTTTGCGTCCGTGCGCTGGCCCACTCAGGATTGAGTCGCATTTCTGTGCCACTGTTCCGTGGCCCACTTACAGGCCCCTTGTGGTCCGCACCCGTGGAAAAAGCTTGGTCTGCATAACACGGATATAGTTTTGAAATCCTTGGTAGCGAATGGGGGACAGCTAACTTGCAACTCATCACTTATACTAGGTCAGGTCTATTATGTCTGTGTACACATGTATGTAAAGCATTACTTTTCTCTTCATGTCTGAGACTTATACTTCCACAACTATGTTTAACTACAAAAGTCATAATTTTTCATCCAGTTTTCTGAGTGGCAAAATAAAAAAATCACAATTATGAATTTTTATTTTAGCTGACTTATTCATCAATGCGTGATGCGTAATTTCATCAAAATAGATGTATGTTTTTGAATTCGACTATTTTTCAGAATTAAAAGTGTGGCTTCTGGTTTGATTGGAAGATTAGACAGCACTTCTGATGGTAGGTTTGAGCTTAATTCCTCATTACTACCCATTGGTGTTTCAATCAATCATTATAAAGATTTGGTTAATTTTGTATTTATGTCTGTGTAAATGTCTTGATGCAATGGTTTTATGGTTTTGTTATGTGTAGACGACTGGGAGCGCGAAGAGTGTGACACGGAAAAGCTGACCGGTCTGGAGGACTTTGGGGTTTTACTGAGACCCCTGGGTCTGAGTGAGAGGAAGCTGAGCCCAGACCCCATCCCCTTCATAGAGAGCGACCCCCTGGGGGCGCTAGTTACCAGTGCCATCAGCCATGGCAAGGCGGCTTTCTGTAAAGGTAACCGATTCCTGTGGTCGTATCGCCAACAATTCTGCGCCGCTGTGAAACGCAGGCATCCGTATCACCACAACAATGGCGGGAATAAAGTATACGGCACCTTTCCTTGGCAGGAGGCCCTGTTTTGGAATCGAAGAGTTCCGCTGTTAGCCCCAGTTTGGGGGAACAGGCTGCTTCCCTCGGGGAGCCTCAGGACCGATTGCAGGCCCTGAGACGAGTCACTATGACAGCACAGATTTTGCTGGCTTACAGCATGGTGATGAACGCCCTTTCTCAGACGTCCTCAAGGTGAAACTGGCCAGACATGACCGGACCCTGCAGTTTTCCATATTCTGTGTATAGTTATGTGCAGATAGTATAGTATGCTTGCAGCTATGGGAAGTTCCCTTTGTACAGCTGCCTTAAGCTACTGTAAGAATCTGTCATCTGTATTTAGAACAAGGCATTTGCACACATTTTAAAGAGGGTCGTAGAATAAAAAAGGCCAAGAAGCTTCTCGTGTTCTTTTTTGGTTCTTGGTCTATTATCAAAATGCAAACCACTTTATGAAAATCTTGTGAGGATACTTATAGTATAAAAGTAATATATTTAGATAATTTTTGGTTGTGGGGTATAGAAGCCAGTATATGTGTGACACAAACCTTTGCTTAAAAGGTTTGATATCGATACCAACTGGAGCTGCTTTCTGATTGGATGCCTTATGATCACCATCCTTCTCTCAGCACCTCTGGCTGCAGCCAGTCATGTGGACTGGAAGCCCTGGGCTTGGCAGATATTCGTATCCTGGTGCGATTGATGTGCTTGGCAGCTGCTGGGCGGCTCCACACCGTCATGGGCCAGCTGGGCTCGGACGCTAGCTTGACAGCAGAAAGAACGGGCTTCGGTTTCCTCACCTTCCTCAGCTCCGCCATTGGCTGCCTTGTCTCCAGCAGCCCTGTAGCCTACCGCCAGCTGGTGGACATCTGTACCCAGGTGGGTGCCATGTTCCTTTCTCTGCCATTCTAAACACACATTTAAGGCCACAGGTACTAACATGTTTTTGTTTCATTTTTCTAGTAAATATGCTCTAGAGATTGAATTGGGTGAAGTGATAATTTTGAGGAATATACTGGTAAATAGATATTCTGTGATTAATTTTTAGGATCTGATGGCAGCTGCCACTGGTATGAATGTTGGGGCAATTAGTGACCCTCAGCAGAGAAGATGTCTCAACTCCATGGCAAAGACAGCCCAACAGGACTGCAAGGAGCTCACGTCTCCTACATTCCTGGTTACCCAAAGCCTCGTGTCCTTATTGTCAGAGAAGGGCGTCCGTTATCGGTACAGGTCAGAGAGAGTGGAGGCCGAGTTGAAGGGTGTGTATAATTTTAAAATATAAATTTCATAGAGGTATTATTACAACACTCATGAACATGATGATTCTTAATGGAAGTGTTTGATGAAGAGCTTGGCTAAAATTTTTGTATTTTTTTGAACTGATGGTAGTTTATATGGAAAAATTATTCATCCATCCATCATCCATTACCGATTATCCAGTAGAGGGTAGTAGCATGAAAAATATAAGCTACTATAAATGCATTTTTACCGATATTATTGATTGTTTCAGACAATGAAAGTTCATTGCCTACGGGCCCCCAACCCTCTCCAACTGTGCCAAGAGTAGGACCCTTGGAGCTGGCAAATGCCCTTGCCGCTTGCTGCCTATCAGGCAGATTGACTAACAGGCACCGGCAGTGGGCTGCCCAGCAGCTGGTGCAGGCCCTCGCGGCCTCCGAGAGCGACAGCCCTGTGCGGCCGCAAACCTACAGTGACATGACGGGAGACCTGCGCAAGTGTCCAGTGAAGAAACTAGAAGGACACCAGAGCAGGGTAAACACACAACTAATGTGTTCGTAATAATAGGCTAAATACCTGTGGCATGTAAATGAAGCTTCATGAACCATTTGCTGTGTTTTCTGATACCACTAGGTGGTGCTCTCTATTCAAAAAAGGGACTCAATGCATGCCCCAAAGCAAACCAATAGCGACATCTAGTGGGGTCAAAAAATACAGAAAATGGTTCATGAAGCTTCGTTTGGCCATCACTACTGCTTATGGCCCAGTGGCCAAGAGGGGACTTCCCACCTGATCATTTCATCAGAATGTGAAGGAAGATGACAAAAAACACCTTGGTTCATCAAATTTTGCTTCATGCCCCAGATTGGTTGAGGCTGACCATGCTCATGCGAAAACTCCTGAACTCTGTCTCAGGTGACGAGCTGCAGCTGGAATAATGAGCAAGGGCTGCTGGTGACTGGAGCTCAGGACGGGACAGTGCGAATCTGGGAGGTTTCACAGACAGCAGCAGAGTTCCACAGTGCTCATACCAGCAGCGAAAGGTGAGCACCACAAGGCCAGTTCCTGTGCCGCTATGCTGCACTGTTGTTGGTTTTTTTTCTGTCAGGTTAATTGTGATTTGCTGTTATTCTCTTCAGTGACAGCAAAAACTCAGAGGGCACAGGAAATGTTCATTGTGTATCTCCTGTTGGCTGGAGTGCAAGAGGAACCTTTCTTGCTACGTTCCAGAATCGATTGGTCTACATTTGGGCAGTAAATGGTGAATAACCTATATGTTGCCATCATGTAATTAGTTATTTTAAATCTTAGATGAGTGTGGCAGTGAAGAATGGTACTTTTGCTACTGCAATTTTGTGTGATAAATTTGTTAAATGTTATTTTTGTGTTTCAGGCCCCCAGGCTAATGTTGCAATGCAGCCATCCTGGGTCACAGCCCTGTCCTGGGCGCAAACGTTCACTCCTTACTCCATTCCGTGTGTGGCCAGCCAACCCAATGCTTCAGAAAGCCTGCTGGTGGGCAGGCTCGATGGCACCCTCTGCTGGCTGGAGGTCACTGAGGATTTGCAAGTCAAAAGCACAGAGCTGATCTGTTGTCAGAGAAAAGAAGGTGAGCTCTACTTTTCTCATTTATTCATTAGAACGTTTCATGCTGTTAAATATACTGGTTCTTGTAAGTCAGTAGATTTTGATGTAACGTTTGTTTGTAGTATGAAGTAACTTTTTTTCTACTATGCTATTTCCACATTTCCAAATGCTTCATAATGTAACTTCTTTTGTTCATTTTTTTTCTCCATTTAGCGCCTCAATGCATTGCTTGGCACAGTTGGGACAGGCCTTTTGCCGTCGGGTATCCGGATGGAAAGATCCTATTGGGTACTGTGGAGCCCAGTGACACAAAACAGCCTCTCATTTTGTCTGCCTTTCCTGTAAGAAAAAAAAAATGCTTTTATTGCTTAATTTCTAAGCGTTTGTTGTCATGGCTGTCGTTACTCAGCGTGCCCCCTCCCGCCATGACTTCCTTGTTCAGGAAAGCGTGAGTGGTCTGAAGTGGGACCCTACGGGACACTTGCTCCTGTCAACGGGGCGCTCGGACGTGGTGAAAGTGTGGGGCCGTGCTGGGAGCTCGTGGCTTGCGCTCTATTCGCTCTTCCACACCAGCCTTGTCAATGTGACAGAGTGGTGTCCTCTTCCCGGGACAGGCTCAGAGCCTCTTCTCATGATGGCTGTGTGAGTACAATGTGTCAGGCTGCAAGGGGCTGCTTCACGCCTCTCACACCTTTATGAAGGCCAGCAATACAACGATTATAAAGTGCTAGTTACTGAGGCATTTTCCCCCTGCTGGACAGTAGGACAGGTCTGCCATCCCTCCCCTGTCGTATAACGTTCAGCACTAAGCACCTGCAGCTAAATGTACAGTTTTTTTTCTTTTCTTTTCATTTTTAAGTGGAGTTGCTACAAAATGACAGGATAGTATCTAAAATTGAACCTATTTCTTAAAAAATGTTATAATGTATATTTAAATATAGGTTGATTGCGGTTTAAATATTGTATGTGCTAAATATGCAAAATTTATGAATTAGTGCATTGAACTGATGCCATTTGTCCATGGTAATATTTTTTTGTAAATCATTTTCTTCTGAAGCTGAGGCTGTCATTTGGAGACATTAACACTTTTACTACATAAATTATATACCATCCATCCATTGTCCAAACCGCTTATCCTACTGGGTCGCGGGGGTCCGGAGCCTATCCTGGAAGCAACGGGCACGAGGCAGGGAACAACCCTGGCTAGGGGGCCAGCCCATCACAGGGCACACTCACACACCAGTCACACACACATGCACACCTACGGGCAATTTGGCAACTCC
>JABFEA020000119.1:19183882-19202748 GCA_019775915.2 Cyphomyrus plagiostoma | reverse complement strand
GTGTGTGTGTGCGTGCGTGTGTGTGTGTGTGTGTGTGCGTGCTTGTGTGTGTGTGTGTGCGTGCTTGTGTGTGTGTGTGCGCGTGTGCATGTGTGTGTGCGCGTGTGTGCGTGTGTGCGCGCGTCTGTGTGTGTGTGTGTGTGTGCGCGCGTCTGTGTGCGTGTGTGTGTGTGTGTGCGTGTGTGTGTGTGTGTGTGTGTGTGTGTGTGCACGCCTAGTCATGGACTGGCCACTCCTGCTTTGTGCTTCCTCGGTTGAATGTTAAGCTTTTGATATGTGACACTAGCGATTTTACCTTCTCCACACAATATATAAATGTAAAATATATCATAACATAATAACATAAAGTGTTACATTATTGTTTAGCGATATAGAATTTTAGCACATTATTCCCCCATCATGTGTCTGTTATTCTTAGCCTATTAACCTTCCTTGTTGAAAATGTCCCTGGGACTTCATTATTTTAACTAAATAGAATAAGTTGTATAGACTTGTGTATTTAATAAATGAAATACTAATGTTTAATTTTTCAGTTCAACTGGATCTTTTTTAATAGCCTGGAGAGTGGAGTAATAAAATACTACATATATAAATGTAGGCTATTTTAGTTCCCTGATGGTATATTTTTAAAAAATATTAGACAGAGTGTCTGCATTTATTTTAACATTGCAGTGAAGCATACCCATACTTTTTCTGGCTAGCTAAGTATGTTCAGTTTTTTTTTGTAAATATTTGAATTGTAGGTGCTAAATTTAGTTTGATCCAGTTTGAAAATTAAGTCTTTGATATTGCATTTCAGCAACTACAGGATTATTTTTTTGGTATCAGTTACAAAAAGCATCATATCAGAAATTAAAACCTTGAGACTGAATCCCGTTAGATTGATGATAAAAAAAAAAGATTTAAAGTTCAAACCGGTCACCATAAAATTGGTGTGTGAAATTACCAATGTCGGATGCAAATGAATGTTTATAAGTAGCAGATCTGTATCATGTACTTTAGTCTTGTACTGGAATATTATCAGAACAACTGCAAAGCCGAACCTACCACTGATTTTTTGAGTTGTGTAGACATTTGGGTGTTTTTTGATTAATTGAGAACTAAGAGAGTGAGTCTCAATTGAAGCATTGTAATACACATGATAAAACAGTATAAAGATGAGTGTTTTATAATAACCTTGCCATAAAGCTACATGGGGATATTGGATGAAGGAGTGTTCCTGGCTCTGTGGGATTTCTCAGTGTTTCTAACAAGCTATCATTTGTATATTAATATGAATTTACTATGAATTGAATTGGTAATATATGCTGCATGTTGTATTTGTACAGACTGCATGTTATGATGCTAGCTGCAAGTGTAACATGTTTGTCATGCCTGGTTTAGGTCGTCTGTGGACAAAATTGCACTTTTCTTGTCCAAGCAAATGGGACAGTCATGGCTGTTGGCGAAGGTAGTTATGGACGACTGGGTCAGGGCAATTCAGATGATCTATACACCCCTACTATCATCTCTGCCTTACAAGGTATGAACAAGCCTAACAGAGAAATCAGTCTATGATCGCACAGTCTTATTTGCTTGCATGGGTAACATGTGCTTCTGTAATCCCTGGGTGCTCGCAGGGTATGTGGTGACCCAGCTGGCTACATCCTGTGGGTCGGATGGTCATTCCCTAGCCCTTACTGAGACAGGGGAGGTCTTCAGCTGGGGAGATGGGGACTATGGCAAGCTCGGTCATGGAAACACTGAGAGGCAGAGAAGGCCCAAGCAAATCGAAGCACTCCAAGGAGAGGAAGTAGTGCAGGTACGCTGATTTGATCAGAGAAACTCATCGAGGTATACTCTGCCAATTGATTGGTTAAATGACTAATTCACTCTGATAGTGGGCAGTTAGATTAATTCCAGGTCAAATGCATGAAAATGTTAGTTTTTTTCCCCCCAACTTTACCATTTTTAGGTAAACTGTGTATCTATTTTTGTGTATTTCCAGCTCGCTTGTGGATTCAAGCATTCAGCTGTAGTCACAGCAGATGGGAAGCTTTTTACTTTTGGGAGTGGAGATTATGGCCGCTTGGGTCAAAGGTCAACATCAAACAAGATGTTGCCAGAGAGGGTGATGGCGCTAGAAACTTGCAGTGTAGGGCAGGTAAGTGTTTCAGCCTCAGAACTCAATGACAAAGGGGGCTCTTTTAGGTTGGTAAATAGTTATTTGTGCACCTCACCACATGTACTTTTGTAAATTTGAAAACCTCTTCAAGCATAATCTTTGGGGGAAAACTGTTTCCCTAAAGCCAGAATAATTACTATTACAAACAGCACTCTATCAGAACTCACAACAGGATTTGTGGTTTAGAAAAATAAATATGATTACATTCTACCTAGGTTTCCTGCGGTGTCAACCACACTTTGGTGCTGTCCTCAGATGGCATGACCATCTGGGCCTTTGGAGATGGAGATTATGGGAAACTTGGCACTGGACCTTGCACTATGAAGTGCTATCCTCAGGTATCCTCCCAACAAATCATTTTATTTTTCCATGATAAGCGAAAGCAATAAATTAAAATCACTCATGCACCTTCAAATCTTTATGTATTTTACAGAAAATTGACCACATTTGCAACAAAGGCATGAAGAAAGTAGCTTGTGGAACCCAGTTTTCTGTTGCCCTGGCGATGGATGGACGTGTATATACCTTTGGACAAGGTAGTAGAAAATGGCTGTAATGTGTCTTTGTACGTTTCTTCTAAGAGTCAGTCAGTCACAGAGTGCTTTCCCTTTCAGAGAGACTAATAGGTCTCCCGGACTCACTGCTGAAGAACCACAATCGTCCTCAGGTTGTTCCGGCTCTGGAGGGAGTATTTGTGGAAGACATTGCTGTCGGCTCGGAGCATGTCCTGGCTCTCTCCTCCACTGGAGATGTCTATGCCTGGGGCTGCAACTGTGAAGGACAGGTGGGGGAGTGAAGGATCCATCCCACCTGTGCTGTTGACCTGAATTTTGTTTGACTACAGAACTTCAATAGAACACAATCTATTTTGTATCCTAAGTATACTGTCTATTATGCTGTGTATTGTTCATTATTCACATCTGTTTACATATTTATGCAAATAGGTGACTATCGGTATACAAGCTACAATTATTCCATCCATAAATTTAATGCCATGCTAATTTAACCCTCTGGGGTCTGAGGCCTCTCTGCCACTTTCAGGGTAGTCTGACATGCCTTGACTTTTTAAAATATTTCACCTATCTAAAAACCATTTATCCCTAAGTGCTATAAACGCTTTTATCCTGCACAAACACTGAACCAATAATCTGACACCATTTAGAATGTCATTCTTCTATTTTTTGTTTAAATCAGCTTTAAATGTACACTCTTCAAAAACCTATTTTCAGAGGTGCTGAGGAATTGTAAGAAAAGCCATTATAGATGGTATACTTGCAGGTGACGTATCACTGGTGCAGTACAAGTTACTTAACCAAAGTTAAGCAAATAAGGTCTATTTTCTGCAATCTCTTGGTTCAGCTCGGTCTGGGCCACTCAAACCCAGTGAAGGAGCCCGTGCTCGTCACAGCTCTGCAAGGCAGGAACATCCGGCAGATCTCGGCAGGCCGGTGCCACAGCGCTGCCTGGACCACACCATCTCCCACCTCCAAAACCCCAGGTGCCTGCACAGCTCAGAACAAACAGGCCAAACGTAGATACAGGAAACACAGTAATACATTTTAAAGTTACAAATGAAGTTTTTTCTCATTAAGCGAGGCACACAACAAATCGGTACCTACAAAACATAAGATGTGCCTCCTTTAAATTATTGCTCATAAATTAATGGGCATCATCATTAGCAAAAATCTGTATTTAAAAAATAAAGCAAACTAGAATAATATGGACGTGAGGACTTGCTGTCTGCCTGTTTAACACTGAGTTTCAGAAAACATTTCTAAGCTTGTAGAACACAGTTTTGAGGAGGAAAATACAAGGGACCTTTAAGACTTGTGCTTGTTTATAGAATTAAGGATCAAATATGAAGCCGCGTGTGCAGGAATAGCTTTACACTTCACATAGGAAAAGGGAAGAATGGGCATTTTTGTGGTAGATATTTTAGAATCAAGTAAACAATTAAATACAATCTCAGAGAAACAGACATGTTTGGCTGAGGGATTACAATTAATTGTTGTAGCTTTCAAACATACTGTAAAATTTAATATATTGTACCATACTAAGCTTCCTTGAGATAGCTTCTGTTTATTTATTATTATTTTGTGTGGCCATGGAGCATTCAGCGTATAAAATATTTTTAGTTTGTACAAAACAGTGAAACACACTTACATTAAATGATGCAGCATGGGCTAGTTATGCTGTAGTAATAGTCATTGTAGGAGAAAATGATCTGACTGTAAGGTTAATTGCTTTATCATTTCTATCCCTGTTTTGTTAATTTGGTGGCCCTAGATTTTATTTCTTTAATATCTATGCATAATGGCAGTAATTTAAAGTGTATTACCTCAGAAGAATTTTCACTTATTTTCTTATTGCAAAACACAAAGTAGAATTGATTTTATCGGTCTGTGATATTGTTTCTTTAATAAATCTTAAATGGTTTTACTCAGGTGCTTTACTCACCGTCCAGCTGGGCCTGCCTAAGTCGGTCCCCCCCCAGTACAACGCCCTTAAGGACTGCAGCCCTGACGTGCTCGGCGCTCGTCTCAGAGTCCTGTACCATTTCTCTGATCTGATGTACAAGTCATGGCGACTGTTAAACCTTGACCCCAGAAGCCAGGTAGCGTGCCTTTCCTGCGGCCCTACATACTGCGTTGTGGCTTATGAGACTCTTTCATTGTGGATTATTGATGGTTGTGACATCTGCCCCCCCGTAGGTGCCTGCTTCACGCTACAGTCTGGGGACCTCCTCGATTGTGCAGGGGCAACTCCGGGGCCTGCTGTCCCCAAAAGTGAACACGCTGCCCTTGGTCAGGTCCATCGGAAGGACCATGACACAGGGCAAGACCTACGGACCTCAAATAACCGTCAAGAGAATATCTGCTAGGTATAAGGTTTTCTGGTTCTTAATGAACATTTATTGTATGTGAAGTGGGTATTCTTACATTTTTATAACATATTGTGACTATGATGTTATTAGCAGTATTTGTTATGCAAGTGTGATAGCCACACAGTATGTATGGTATTGACAGGATTTTTTTGTAATATTTATTATTGTTATATTTTCAATTGTATCTTTAAAATAACCTGATTATTGGCATTAAACCATCTATGAGCTTATCACAAATGATTGTCTAGTTAAACAAATTTATTTTTCAAAATGTCCTCCAAACTTTCTAAAATGAACTATCGTCTTTGGGGCATATTTTATGATGTGTATCATATAGCTACGAGCTTCATTTATTTGCGTTAAAATGCTAATTAGTTTTTTTGTTTCATGCCTGCAGGGGGCGCTCTAGCAAGCCAATCTTTGTGCAAATTGCCAGGCAGGTGGTGAGCCTGAACCCTTTGGAGCTTAGGCTGCCATCCCGTGCTTGGAAGGTGAAGCTAATTGGGGAAGGGGCAGATGATGCAGGTGGGGTATTTGATGACACCATTACAGAAATGTGCCAGGTTGGTTTCTCTATTCTTCTTCAATGAAATTATTATTATTATTAATATAATAATTCTGTAGCATTTGTTGGCACAGAAAGGGTTAGACATACATTGAAAGACTGTGTCCTAAATGTGCTGTTTAGTTACTGTTGTTAGCAAAAATTGGTTAAACTTACGTGTATTTGGATGATGTGCAAACACTGTATATAGTATTGTGGCTAATGCAGTACATGGTCAATACCACCAGATAAATATGTTGATTCTATATAAAGCTAAACAATATTACTGTTACAGTATATACTCTGTAGAGTTTATTAGACATACCTGCTAATTAAAACAAACAAGACTGCTTCTCTAAACAGCAAATAATGTGGATGCAACTGAATACCTACAGCACAGACAGGGTCAGTGGGTTCAGTTACTGTTTGTACAAGCATTTAGAACAGCTAGGATGTGTTATCTAAGCGATCTTGAATGTGGTGTGATTGTTGGTGCCAGTCATGATGGATCCAGGGCCTTCGAAACAGCTGTCCTGCTGGGACACTACAGTTTCTAGAGTTTTACAGAGAACTGTGCAATAAGCAAAAACATCCAGCCAGTGCAAGTTTGGTTGCCAAAAACTCCTCGTTAATGAGAGAGGTCAGAGGAGAATTGGCCAGACTCATTAAAACTAACAGGAAGGTCACAAGTGCAAAAATAACAGCACAGTATGACAGCGGTGTACAGAATGGCTTCTCTGAGTGCACATCTCCTCAAGCCTTTTAGAGGTTTTGAAGATAAAAAAGGGAGTCTTGCCTGGCACTGTATTGGGGTAGCTAACAAAGTGGCCATTGTGTGTATGCATTTCTTATTTTGATGGTTTAGATACAGCATGGACTATGCCAGCCAGTGGCCACAAAGGGACCATCTGCAAATATGTATGCCGTTTTGAAATATGAAGCCATCTGCTGCAGATAGACACAAAATGGGTCATTTTCATTAAAATTATGCTAAGAAAAGCTATTTTTTATTTTTAAATGACTTAATAATAAAGTGGATATCTTCCAGGTTTCCTACCAAAAGGTAGTGCATGTAACCCAGTATGAAAGTGTCTGTGAAACCTTTTAATGAGTTAAATGACTAAGAGCCCTGTTCCTCTGCAGTTCTTACATTGTATCTATTATTATGCTTTCCATTTTCAGGAGTTGCAGTCTGGGGTTGTGGATCTTCTCATTCACACTCCTAACAGATCTGCAGATATGGGCAGCAATACAGACAGGTACCTGTGCCTCTGCCTTTCATAAACACTATTTGGCAGGGAGTGTAAAATAAATTATGCCTGAAATTAGACACTTGAGATGAGCTGGGAACTGAGGTAAGAAATTGTAACAAACTAAGGAAGATATAGTAAGATCGGTGCTTTAATGGGGAATACGATTTGTTGTGTCAGGTTTCTGCTAAACCCAGCCGCTGTCTCCGAGGATCACATGGTCCAGTTTCGATTTCTGGGCATCCTGATGGCAGTGGCGATTCGCACCAAAAAGCCACTGGACCTTCACTTGGCACCTTGGGTGTGGAAACAGCTGTGCTCCATTCCTCTGAGCGGTCAGGACTTGGAGGAAGTGGACCTTCTCACCTACCGCTCGTTGCAGGGTATCCTCCATCTGGACAATAGTGGAATCACAGAGGAGAACTTTTCAGTGGTGAGGCATTCTGAGTGGCACAGACATGCACGTGGTCCCAGAACATGCGGAAGATTTATTATCCTGGCTAAAACAGAGGCGCGTAACCGCTTTAGCAAGCAGACTGGGGAATACGAAATGATCATGCAAGTAAATATTCCGTGTCATTCCGCAGATGATCCCTCTGGACTCCTACACAGTACATAGTGCCGATGGGAAGCTGGTGCCGGTGGTTCCGGGTGGGAATAACATCCCATTGACTTTCGCTAACAGAAATGATTATGTGGAACATGCCCTTCACTACAGATTGCATGAAATGGACCAGCAGGTGAATCAGAGTTCACATTTGTTTGTAGTTCACTTTAAGGGTTGGGAAGCTCATTCTGTAATATTTTAAAAGGGGCCTAATAGTCATCCAGAAAACATCTCCCTTGATGAATAGTAGCAATTGCCCTTCATAAGGAATTATAACCTGATCGCACTGGGTGATAATCACCCTAATGAAAGCAGATCCCTTTAATTCAAGTTTAACTTATAAAAGCTGTGCTCCACACCATGTTTTGTCCCCAGGTGATGGCGGTACGAGAGGGGATGTCCTCCATTATCCCAGTGCCCCTCCTGTCCCTCCTCACTGCTAAGCAGCTGGAGCAGCTTGTCTGCGGTCTGCCAGAGGTTTCTGTGGAGATGTTAAAGAAGGTTGTCCGTTACCGTGACATCACGGACAGCCACCAGCTTATTGGGTGGCTGTGGCAGAGCCTGGAGGAATTCACCAATGAGGAGAGGGTGCTTTTCCTGCGCTTTGTTTCGGGACGTTCTAGGTTGCCCTCTAATCCTGCTGACATCACCCAGAAATTTCAGATCATCAAAGTGGACAGGGTAAGACTATGTAAAATATTTTTTAAATCAGTTCCTTTTTACTGCTTCCTCTTTTGAATTGCCGGAACGTTAATTCTTTATATATCCAACCATATTTGCCTGTGCAAATAATTTAGTAAATTTAACACCCAATTAGCATTGCATGATATTGGAAAATTTCAGATATTGCAGTCTGATTTTTTGTGATAAATATTGCAATATTTATAAAGCAAAAGAGAGTTTAAAATAAATTCATTTCTCACAGACCTACTTATGTGAGTGATTTAAACAGCAAAGGTGGAAATGATTGTGATTGGCTCAAAGAATGCAAAAGCAGCAATGGAAAACTTTAAATTGATTTTTAAAGATATGGTCTTGAAAGGGAACAACCATTAAAATTGCAAAGCTTGCTAAGTATTGTTTCCCATGATTTTCCATGAGTAAAAAAAAGATGTTTTTGAAAATGCCATATACTGCGGTATAATGTCTGGACAGTATGAAGGGTGATTCAGCCTGATCTCAACCCAGCTGACTATCGTGGTGCTCGTGATGCAAGTATTGCATGTGCGTAACATGCGATCTCAATATTAACATCACAAGTCGGCCAGGCCTCATTGTGTTTGGTGGTTTGCTGTAATGGGTAGAGCCTGCATGTCACTTAAGGGCACCAATCTCTGTTTTTCCCAAAACCTTTAAATCGCATGAAATTATATTAAGCAGACTTCTCTTGTAGATTAGTCATGGAAAATGAGAACCATATGAGTTTTCCATTTCTATCAAACAGCAACAAAGTTGTAGCATGACGTGTTTGATTTAATTTACCTTACCTGACATCACACGTCCTGCGATGTGATTTTTATGTATGCAGGCATCGTGATCACCGTGCTGAAATGATATAGCATGCAGCCCTACACCCAGTTTAGAGATTAGCACTGAATGGCCAGTTTATCACGTATTCATCTGCAATACCTGACGGTTTGTATTATTAAGCAGGTGGTACCTAACAAACTGGCCAGTGATTATACGCAGTGCATATATTTAACCTCGTTAACCAAGCCACTACTGTAACTTTTGGTGTCATTAACCTTTCAAATAGATTTATTTTCAACCACTAAATAATAATTCTAATTAATAAAATCCTGTTGAAACATACATTAATTCTAAAAATTAACTGTATTATAATGAGGACTTATTTTCAAATGCTTCATTTTTTCCCCTCTGCAGCCTGTGAATGGCCTTCCCACAGCTCAGACATGCTTCTTCCAGTTGCGCCTGCCACCATATACCAGCCAGGCAATGCTAGCCGAGCGCCTACGTTACTCCATCCATAACTGCCCCTCCATTGACATGGATAACTATATGCTATCACGCAACACAGACGCAGCTGAAGGATCTGACACCGAGTACTGAGGAGAAAGTAGCTACACATGGTTAATTACTTGAAAACACAAGTGATATCACTGTATTGTTTTTTTAATTATTATTATTTATTTTTTTTCTATGGTGCAATATAGCTCTGTCTGGAAAGAAATGAGTGGAGTTGGTGACAGTGCATTAAAAAGTGCACTGTTGCAGAATGAAATCTGTTCTTTTATCCAGTATTGGCTTCTGAGTTTGCCAGAGTAATAAAAACAAATTCTTTATTTACAGAGTGTCTGCATGGAGTTGTAGAGGTCTAATTATACTATGTTAATGGAAAGTGGTGTGTCATTTTATATGGTGAGAAATAGAGAAATAAAGACAGCCTTAATTGGCAACATTGTGCAATTCAATTAAAAAGCAAGATTGCACAAATGCAAAAATACTAGTACTCCTGACTTTGGCTCACACATTAAATAATGAAGGTTCGGATGGGCTGTGTGACACCAGTCCCAGGCAGCTTTACCATTTTTTCAGGGTCTCCTGACACTTTCAGTGCGTTGTCTGTAATGTATTTGCTTCTTGTGGTATAATAGAAGGTGCTAAAGAATATCTGCCGCCTGTACATATATTGAACATGTTTTTGCAAGTAAGCATTTTCACTGAGGATATTTGTCCAGAATACGCTGTATCTTTGAATGTATATCTTTAAATGCGCTGCACATAAATACTCAAAGCTATTTTTTATTTGCCAAAAATGGTATTACCGAGTCTTAAATTCATATTATAATTTGCTGCAGCTGTGAACAGAGTGTAGTGTATTTAACATATTGTGCTTCTTTACCCTTTTAAGATAACTAAAGGGGTGCTGAGGCATTATAACATGGGCAAAGCTATAAGCTGTGGTTATTGAATTTCTATGATTTACTTGTATCCTGCAGTTGTCTGCTTGTTATTTGTCCATAAAAAGCTAATGTTTTGTGGAAGCACGACATCCTAGAGAAGCAACAGGCCAGCTTCTGTTCAAAGGCAGCAATAATGTTCTACAGTAATCTACTGTACAGTATAGCAGTTGGGTAAAACATATAGATTGTTTTTCAGAAGTAATCTTTAGTGTGTTTTGTACTTTTTTTCTTGCTCCAAGATTGCTGAGGATGTATGGGAGCTGGCCTTGGGGCTTGTGCACTATTAGCTGTTAAATTGTGTTGGGAATAATCAGTCCAATAGTTGTATTGAAAAATGATATACTTATAATGTTGGCACTTCGCACTTGTATACTTTATTGACAAGTGATTATTAAATCCATTTGGGAGAAAAACTTGCGCATTGACAATGTGAAGGGCAACATTATATAAGCATTAAAGTGAATGTTTCAACAAACAGTATTTTGTTGTTGATTTGTTGCTTTATATCATCTTCAGTGGATGTATGCTCATAATATAAACTTACATTAGATGACTGGCGTTATTGTTGCTTACCACATCTGTATGGATGCATGATGCAACAATTCAAGTTTGGTAGCCTTTCATGACTAGAGCCCTTAATAGGTTTCATCTAAGTAGAAGATTGATTAACAAACAAATGACTAACCAACCATAGCCAAGGACACTGAGCTATCATGGGACTAAAAGCTTTGAAGTCAGTGCTCGAAGTGACTAATGATTCTTGGCAATGGGGGTCCCCTGTCGTCATAGTAAACTAGCATTATTAGGAATGAAGGAGGTTCTGCCCTTATTTTCAGCTATGCCCCCAGTGCTAAAATTGCCATTAACAGCAAAGTAGGAACATGCATTTACATTACCTCAGAATTATTCATATAAATCTTCTCAAACAACAAGATAATAGAATTATAATTTTGTTCAGTATGAACGTTTTTCCTCTATTGTTTGCTTAATATATTTAGATAAATTGTTACATTTTTAGAATTTATTTCAGAATCATCTTCATTATGATGCATACTGATGCTTGGGTCACAGCAGGAAGGAAAAGTTTGCTTGTTGTATAAATGCTTTCTAGAAAACAAATAATGAAGCACTTGATTTAGTGGCATCTCAGACTCATTTAATTAACTCTCGGGAGAAATAAAAATGGTTAGATGGGTATCAACAGAGCTGAAGTCTGTTATCTAGAAAATCACCAGTGATGTTATAACATCATAAAGTTAAATCAGGTTCTGCCAAAATGATATCTAATTAACTAGTCCTTAGTATTTGATGATGTGAGTGAAAATATGTATAAATCCATCATTAATCGTGTGTTCCATTAGTCATTCCTTGTGAACTTTTTGGGTAGAAAGTTGATTGTGTATATGAATGGAAAATGGCAATATATTGGTAAGCTTAGTTTAGAAGCAAGGCTCAATTGTTTATTTATTTGTTTGCTTGTTTGTTACATAAGAAATAACATCCCCAGGAATTATACTTGGGAATACATGGAATTGCTAGCCGGTGTCTTCACATTGGCCTGTGTGTGTGTGTGATTACTGTATATGTGCGTGCTCTGTACTGGCCATATCCTATGGAAAGGTTCACTGTGATCTTGTACTGGATAAATGGTTATAAGAGAGGGGTGCATCATGTAATCGGAACATTTTTAGCATAGACTTACGCCCTGTAATATTTTGTATTTTCACCCATAAGTTAGTGACTGGTATTGTTGATTGCGTTTAATAAATGCATCCATTCATCAGTTCTCTGTACCTGACTTGTGCTATGCAGGGTCATGGGGGTCCGGAGCCGATCCCAGAACCTATGGGCACAAGGTGGGGAATGAACCAGGATGGGGGGACAACTCATCACCGCTGTAATATGTTTGCTTCTTGTGGTATGATACTCTGCAAGCATGTATGGAAAATGAATGAATGAATCAATGAATCATTTAAAAGGAATCAGTTTCTTTCTAGTCATTGAGGAGCCATCGGACTCCACGCTTTAGGTCATTATCCACGAGGTCGCTGCTCATGCACCTGGGTTCCCTATAAAAACATGTCCTCCGAAGACAATTTCATTTCATTTAAGTAACTCTGGTTATGCTACAATGAACTTCAGACAAACATGTAGCTGATTTAATGGGAAAGAAAAACAAAAGTGGGTCCAATTACCTCCATCATAAACAGTCACAAATCCATGTGTGGAAACTCCCTTATGGCAACAACATGGAAACAATTCAAATTCACTACGGTAACTGATAGCAATATTTTAATTATATTTCATCATACCTGCTTCAATAGGTGGAGGAGGTGGGGGGTGAAATGAGCTTCATTCATAGGGTGTCTGGGCTCAGCCGCAGAGAGAAGGTGAGGAGCTTGGACATTCAGGAGGGGCTTAAATTAGAGCCGCTGCTCCTCCGCATTGATAGCGGCCAGGTGAGGTATTTTGTGATCTGATGAGAACGCCACCTAGAGGTGTTGTGGCATGTCCAACCAGGAGGAGGCCCCAGGGCAGACCCAGGACACACTGGAGAGATTATGGGTTTTTCTCAATACCAAGAACACAAAGATCGTACTCGTGGTCTTGCCAAGACCCCAAGAACGAACACGGGGTGCAATGAATGCTGGGATACAACCAATGCGTCCTTGATATTTGAACTGGAGCTGGGGAGAGGGAGGTCTGGCTATGTCTGCTTAGGCTGCTGCCCCCGCAAACTGGACTCGGATGGATGGATGGATGGAATTTTCCACACTCATTTTATTTTTCAGGAAATTGTCCTTATTGTTATGATACTTGACAGCCTGTATATTTTAAAATGCATGTAATATAGTCAGTTGTTGTGGTTTTCTAACAATTTATCTATTCAAAATCATATTTGAAGGAAAGAAGAGTTTAATCTGTTAAGAGCAACAGTGAAACCAGTGAAATCTCTGGTTTCTTGATGTTTTTCTCTGGTACAAGGCACATTTCTCAGATCTTGCTTCCAAGAAGCAAAAATCTGGGGTGGTCTCTGTATGGTCTCATGGAAATTACATTAGATGTCCATTAGTGTGAAATGAATATTGTATATCTTAGTATAAAACAAATATTATTAATACTTCATGCAGAATTTGAAACAAAGTGTTTACAGGAAGAGTCCATCCTCCCTGTAAAATCCAGCAGCTATTGATCTCAAAGACACTTTGCTAACAAAGCCAACATCAAAAAGGAGATGGAAGCATCTTTGCCTGTGATATTCCTGCAGCATCAAAGCTGTATCGTTCCTGCATGAGTGAAGAGGGAAAAGGTCATCACACCTTGCATAATACTGACACTGCAATGCCTTTACTGGAATAAATACATTTAAATATTTTAGCTTTGTTTGAGTGCAGCAGACCTATACTTGATCAAAACATACAATATTAGTTGATAGATGTATTCTGTAATCAGGATGTCTTTGACTGAATGTGACATGTTGTGTACTAAATAAAGGAGATCATCTTGTTCAAGCTTTAAAACGTTTTTCCAGCGCAAACGCAATATTTCAGCTGGTGAAAGAAAGTGCATTTATTGCTTCTGTACCTTATACCTCTCAATCTAGAATCACTTGTTAGAAATAGACAGCAAGTCTGACTAGATCAATTCACTCAGCTGCAGCTGCGGAGAAAATAATCGCAGGAAGGAGCACCGCCAACTGTTACACAAAATAACTGACAAAATAAACTGCGTTGAGTTAAAAAAAGAGCCCCTCCATTGAACCAATAATTCCCATTTTGCATATGCTTCTCTTTAATTGTCACATGGTGATTGCACATATGGAATTATGCAGGAAATCTTGCCTCTTATGTTGACATTACATTCAAATCCTAAATCCACAAATGACTTTAGACTCATGAGTAGTATTATTACAGTAAAGTTGTGCTTTGAGTGACCTTATAGGCCAACGGTGTCTGACTCCAAATCAGAAAGTTGTATGTTCAAATCACTTCAGGGTTAGCGAGAGATTTTTTGAAGAGCAGTATGTGTGGCTCAGCGGGTGAAGCCTCTGTGATTGGACGGTTACTGGTCACCTGTTCAGCAGATTAGTCACATTGTCATTGGGTCCTTCAGCAAGGCTCCTGTCTCCTCAACAAAATGTGTCAGGGGCCCGGGATAAACACTGTACCTCAAGATTGGCTGTCATGCCTGTGTGTGCCTTTCTTAAAGGCATGCAAGGTGGAATATGTGAAAAGCATTCCAGGATACTTGTACAAATGGCGAATAAAACATTGCTTCATTTTTTTTTATTTCACATGAATATTTGCTAACGAAACATGTATACACTGAACTAGCTATAAACAAACATAATGATAATAAAAGACTGTTGTGCTATAAACCAAAAAAAGCACATTCAAAGTATAATGTGAACATACATAATGTGGTTTTATTTAATTAAGCATACTCTATCCACAGTAGGTGGATAGCTGCACACAGAATTCATTTGGACCTTGAGACTAGAGAGCGCACTCATAACTGCATATGCCTTTGCGAAAGCCACACAACAAATACATGCTAGCTAAGACTAAAGAGCAAAGAGGGCACATTGATCAAAATAATATTTAATTAACTAAAATCAGATTAAATTTGGTTTTGTCTTTGTGGTTTAAAGGTAACGTATGTGATTTTAATCTGATATAATTTTTGTCAAATTCAGCGAATTTCTCCTCACAGTCCGGTAGCTGTCCGTTCTGTGTGCACGCTGAAAAAAACCTGTTTCTTGGCAGCCCCGCCTCTTTAAATGGGAAAAAACAAAATGGTTCTGGCTGAGCCATACAACACTGTTCCAGCCAATCAGAAACAGGGGGCAATCGTGCTCATGCACAGGACAGGGGGAGAGGAGATGGGGGAAGCAGAAAGGAAGAGCAGGTGTGGCTTCAGGGAGAGGGTCTGGCTGCAGACTGCATGACCTCTACTCTGTACTGGAAACATGTGATCTCCATTCCAGACTGGAAACACGTTAACTTCACGTGACATCTACTCTCTATACAGGAAACACCCGACCTCTGAAAACACATCATCTCCCGACCTCCACTAGAGCTCCACTCCAGACCAGAAACACATGACCTTCATGTGACCTCCACTCCAGACCGGATACACAGGACCTCCACTCCAGACCGGATGCACAGGACCTCCACTCCAGACCGGATACACATGACCTCCACTCCAGACCGGATACACAGGACCTCCACTCCAGACCGGATACACAGGACCTCCACTCCAGACCAGATACACAGGACCTCCACTCCAGACCGGATACACAGGACCTCTACTCCAGACCGAATAAACATGACATCCACTCCAAAGTAGATACACATGACCTCCACTCCAGACCGGATACACATGACCTCCACTCCAGAGTAGATACACATGACCTTCACTTCAGAGTAGATATACATGACCTCCACTCCATACTGGATACACATGACCGCAAAGCTTTCGGACTGTGAGAACAAATTTTCTGAACTTGACAAAAAGTGTATCGTATTAAAATTGCATGCCCTATTTTTCCTTACTGGATGTGGTGTGTTTCAGTCAAACAAATTTTTATGCCTATAAAATTAGAATTTTGACAGCTGATGTAAATATTTTTTTAATTGCCCCATCTAAAAGCAACCCCAGTAGTATGCACTATAATTAGCGAAAGGAGATAATCTCTCGTGATGCAACGGCCCTCCAGGAATCTGCCATGTACCAGCGGCCGTCGATCAGCACCACTCAGAGGGCCAGCAAGAGCGGGCTCCTCGCGGTCAACCCGGAATCTCCCGCGAGTAATGCTAACAGGACGCAGCTGGTGGCCGCTAATTGCCCCCAAACAGGGGGTGGGATTATCTTCCTTAGCGGTGCTTAACGCCTGAGCTGGAGAGAAGGTCAGGGAGAATGTCCAGGGCACACTTATGCATTCCTCTTCCCCTGTCACTGGAACGCCTGGAGGAAAACCAGCATGCCCCGGGACCAAGGTCGGGTGCCTGCCCACTTTTGGGAAGAAGGGCACCTCACTCAGTTAGCGAATACGGCCCCTTTGTTACATCCACTCCTGTGTCCTTACAGAAACCCTGCTCCTCCAGAGGTATTTCCTTTGCTCTAGTATCTTCCATGCCTCCATACTATTCAGCATATTTACCTTACCGTATACCCTGCTGAGAGAGGCCATTAGGGCTTTTGGCTGAGAGATACTAATTGAGTTAAATGTATTAATCTTTCATTATGTTGTTTCTGGACTAATGCAAGGTAGGAGGAGAGGTCTTTCGGATGCTGTGCTTTTTATTTGTGAAAAATAACAGCGCCGTATTCCAGGAAAAGTTATCATCGCTGTTTCACACTCAGTCATATATAAAAAGAAGGGCTTTTAAATCATCCAACTGTGCAAGCTCAGATTCATTAGAGTACTTGGCATTTATCTGTAAGCTAAGTGTGGAGTTTGTGCTTTAGAGGATTAGTTTTATTTTAGAAATTTTTGGAAGATTTTTTTGCATGAGTATTGAGGCAGCCTTTGTTTGGAATATTGTAGTGTCATGGTGCAGGCTGCCATGTGAGTTTGTGCCTTTAGCCCCAGCACTGCCAGCTCAATTGCACATTTGCATTTATTTTGAAGACACTTTAATCCGACGTGAAGTGTATAATTAAGAAAACCAACCCAAATTGCCCTTTTTTCACTATGTGGTGCTGCTTCAATATCAGGACAATCTGTCTCAAAATTTAATGAGTTTTAGTTTCTCACCCATACAATGCCTGGGCAAAGTTTGAAAAAGATCCATGAAAAACTTTCTGAGTTATTGTTTTGACAGAATCAAGTGGGTTTGTTTTCTGTCACTCTGCAGCACTAGTTACATTTTGGGGTTATCTTTCTAAAAATGTAAGCAGTTTTATTTCCTCACCCATACAGTGGAAAGTTTTAAAAAAGATTCATCAAATGGTTTTGAGCTATTGGCTAGCATACCAAAGTATCTGTGGCAGCAGTGGACTGGTGCAAAATGATATATATTCCCATATGGCTGGGGAAGACACATGTGCATGAAAAAGGAAAAGTCATCCATGGCCATTGTTCCTCCATATATCTAAGCATTAACTGAACAACTTCAATGGATGGATCTTTCGCAACTCTGCAAAACATGGTCACATTTCTAGACAGCATTTGAAGGAGCCTTTGAAATAGGACAGCCTTGTCCTGTTGCTGTGACACATTCATCTTAGAAGGATGCAGCCCCTGAATTGGGACACAACAAAAAAGACCACAGAGAGTGAAGTTGGGTGACCTTCAACACCATTTAACTCAGCATGGGTGTCCCAGAAGGTTGCACATTCCACTACTGTTTACTCATGACTGTAAGGCCAGGACAAATGACATTGTAAAATGTGCTGATGACACCACTGTGGTGGGTCCCATCAGCAGGAACAATGAAGCAGCTTACAGAGAGGAGGAGGAGCATCTTACAGATGGTAGGAGGAGCAGCCTACAGAGAGGAGGAGAAGCAGCTTACAGATGGGATGTGGAGCAACTTACAGAGAGGAGGAGCAGTCTACAAAGGGGAGGTTGAGCAGCTTACAGAGGGGAGGAGGAGGAGCAGCTTACAGATGGGAGGAGGAGCATCTTACAGATGGAAGGAGGAGCAGCTTACAGAGAAGAGGAGGAACAGCTTACAGAGGGGAGGAGGAACAGCTTGCAAGTTGGTGCAAAGAGAACAGCTTGTGCTTGAATGTGACTAAAACCAAAGACATGATTGCACAAAAGTAAGGGATGCACTTTCTACACTGTTTATTGGTGGCTCCACTGTAGACAGGGCAACAAACCCCCAGCAGGGACCAAATTAGCCCAAACCGCCTGTCTCCCTAAGCGTACACAGTACTCCTACAATATTAGTAAGGATATGCCCTTACAATCCATACCGAAATCTATGCTCTTGATCACATTCCTTGGCATACACCTCCACAAGAATCTGACCTGGAGCTGGAATGTCTCTACTCCAGCTAAGAAAGCATGACATCACTTACACTTGTGGTAGCTGAAACGAGTCAGACTCCTCCCACTGAGTGTCACTGTGTTCTACGGAGGAGCTATAAGGAACATCCTCAAAGAGCATCCTCAAAGAGCATCCTAAGGAGCATCCTCAAAGAGCATCCTAAGGAGCATCCTCAAAGAGCATCCTCAAAGAGCATCCTCAAAAGCTGAATATCTGCCTGGAGCAGCTTGTGTAGCTCCATCGATGTTAAGACTCTGTAGCAGATTACAAGAACAGCACAACATATCACTGGAACACTTTGCACTCCCAGTCATAAGATCTACAAAAAAAACAGCTCCATGCATCCATAGAGCCAACAGAATTGTGAGAGTGTTCATGGCTGGGATTGCTGCGAGAGAGCGGTGTTGAGCTGCAGTGATTGTTTTGGGATCGTTTGGGATTGTTTTTGGAGTGTTTGTGTGCTTTAACTGTTTACGTGGGTGGCTGTTTTATT
>JABFEA020000119.1:19168631-19183782 GCA_019775915.2 Cyphomyrus plagiostoma | reverse complement strand
CTGGCCCCAAACATACACCAGGGGCTAATACAGGACCTGCTGCCCCCAAACATACACCAGGGGCTAATACAGGACCTCTTGCCCCCAAACATACACCAGGGGCTAATACAGGACCTGCTGCCCCCAAACATACACCAGGGGCTAATACAGGACCTGCTGGCCCCAAACATACACCTGGGGCTAATACAGGACCTGCTGGCCCCTCCCACACCTTCTCTAAGCATTTAGCTTCAACTTCAGCTTCCAACAGCCCACTGCAATAACACCTCGCGTCTCACTCCCTCAAATTTATGTATCTGAGCATATTTTCTTGTGCAATATGTATGCATATATAATAGTGTGTTCACATGCTAACAGGTGTATATTTTTTCTATTTGTTAAAAATATTTTATTGTATTTTACTACCTTAATTTATGTTGGATTTACAGCTATATGTTATAGGTGCTTTTTCTAGGTTTTTATTTTTTAGCTTATCTTTTCTTCATCACAAGATTCACACAATGTTCAGGCCAAAGGGGACAGAGGATGGGCCTACCCGCCCGGAAAAAAAAACACCTGGAGAGATGTAAAAATATTTCTATTGAAATATAGATGTTAATATTCATATTTTGAACATGTATTTATTATAATTAATATTCCGTAATATTCTGCTTTTCCGGATTCTGTTTGTGTGCGGTGTACTGTTTAATGTTTGTTCGTTATATGCTCACTGGTTTCAACTCTGTGTGCCATTTTTGCACCTTGTTTGTTTTGCAGTACATACCCGTAAGTTCTGTGCTCTGGTTGCCTTGCTGCTGTATGCACCAGAATTCCATCTAAAGTAATGTAATCTAATGTGAAAAAGATGACCCTATTAGCCCATGGCCCCCAGGGGGCCCAGGAAACATCATGTTATGGTAGCCATGCGGGACAGGGTGTGGTGAGATGACAATACAGTATTTCCAGAAACTTCTCCTTGAGCAGACCGTCCTCCTGCATCCCCTCATCATAATCTACCCCCCCACCCCCACGACGAGTCAAAACGATCAGCGAGCGTTAAGAAAAAAATCCCATTTTGTTTAATATGGATGTTATTGTTAATCCATTAAAGTTCATGAAATGTTGTTTTGTTATTGAAAATCGTTGGGGACCTCTGACTTTGAACAAAAATCTGACGTGGACCTTTGATCAGAAGGTTTGAGAACCTTTGCTATAGCCTGTAATGGGTGAGCCTGTGTCCACGCT
The DNA here is from genome assembly GCA_019775915.2 of Cyphomyrus plagiostoma. Taxonomy (NCBI): domain Eukaryota; kingdom Metazoa; phylum Chordata; class Actinopteri; order Osteoglossiformes; family Mormyridae; genus Cyphomyrus; species Cyphomyrus plagiostoma. The sequence goes on along the minus strand of JABFEA020000119.1, from coordinate 19,182,558 downwards.
CGGAAGGCTATGCGGGGGACATAACCGTAAATCAGCACGTCTGACTTGCCCAGAACCAGGACTCATGTATCATAGACCTCTCCTCTATCCATGTGGGCCATGTCTGATCATGCTCCTCCTGTGAAACGCAACAGTTCCCTACAACATGACTGATTGCTATGTACAGCGAGCAAGAAAAGGAGGAGAGTGGCAGAGACCAGTTGCTGCTATGGAAACATGGGGTGGGGGGGCAGTTCCAGGTGCTTTGAATGAGAAGGGCAACAGATGGCTCCATTGATAGATGATAGGTGAAGGGATGCAACAAGTGATGTGGTCCTGGCATTGCAGCCGTGGTACTATGGGGGCTGGGCATTCAGGGGAGGGCTAGGCTGTGAGTGCTTCAGCAGGTGCACGCTTTTGTCAGCCCCGGGGGGCACTTCCCAAAAGCACAGTTGCAACTGAATGGGTCTGACTATGTAAGCTGCTAATGGGAGCTTTCCGTAAACATACACAAGCAAAAATGCAAGTAAAAAAAGTCATACAACACTAGAGAAGTACTATCAGTATAGCTCTGATCTAACAGAGCAAGCCAGAGGCGACAGTAGCAAGGAAGAACTCCCTAGATGGAAGAAACCTTGGGAGGAACCAGACTCAAAGAGGGAGCCCATCCTCCAGGGGCCGGTAGGGGAAGTTCAATGAACACGATGGCAAAATTTAACTTGGTCCAAATGGAGGGCAGGCAGGCAGGCAGGCAGGCGATGGCGCTGCATCTGACCAGAGGATGAATGGTGATACAGCATCAGGGCTGGCAGGAGAAATTACTGTGTGATTTTATGGCAAAAATCCGATATACCTTTCAATACTATGGACTCAAGGTTGACTTTTATTGCAAAAATACTGTTAGGTTCTCAAGGGTAATTTCATCCACCCATAAAGTAAAAAGCCCATAAATTACCACACATTGTGGTGTAGACATACTGTATCTGCACAATGCTGCAAAGAACACACTTGTTTATGATTGTAAAACAATGGATGGAAATTGTTTACTTTAGTGTCCTCAATATTGATGGTAGTGTCTCACATAGCAAGGAAATTTTACCTCCTCCCTGACCTAAAATGACCTAAAATGATTTAAGCATTCTAATAATCAATACAAGTAATGAAGTGTTTATGTAAATGTTAAATTGGGTTCTGGGTTTTCGAAGCTGTTATTGCCTTTATAAAATAAATACATATTAACAAGTACTTATTGTTAATATAAAACGCTATTTTAGCTCATCATCACAAACATTATGACCACTGATAAGAAAAGAGGTCTTGTAAGTAATCAGCCTAGGGTAAAAATTCAATTTAAATGCAAAGTAGTTCAGTGCAGATTATTAACATAAATATTAGTACATTAATGTTTGTATCTTGACCATAAAGTAAATACCAAAATGCAGAGTTTATAATACTACAATAAATACAGCTTAATTTATGCCGACTGAGAGCTTTTCTCCTGCCATGATGCATGAGGGCTGATGATCGCATGAGCTGCGGCTTGGGCATCCAGCCTAGGATGTGGTCACATGCAATGACCGAGCTGCAGTGGTCATCTGGCCAGTTACCGTCATGCAGCATAATGCTTACGATAATTAAATATGTTTGTATTAACATATATCAGTAGTGGCTGTGCATGAACTTGGCAGAAAAATTCTAACCAAAAAGTTTTAGCAGATCCCATCTAACCAAATGTTTTAGTTAATTAACAAAAAACAACTTAATTTGTATATAAGCATGGAATCTCCTTACTTTATGTGACACATTTAGACTTTTAGTACTGACTAGAATCTTGGGTAGACTCTTGGTTTTAATCAATATTCTATATTAAAAAAGAAATCTGCATTACTTATGTTAATGTGTGCTGTAAAGAGAGGACAGTTCGGACCTGCTGGAGTCACGCATCGGACACAAAATTTCTAGCGACGCCCCTGCTTCTGTATGACATCAGTTTTTCAGTGCAAGTTAAAGCTCATTATTATATTTTGATGGACTTTTTCAAACTATATTCCAAAATGTTGCCCAACACATAACCATTTAAACCATAATTCCTATTGTTTGATTTATGTTACCCACGTGCAATAAGGTCAGGTTAGGGGAACATGCACTCGTAGATGTTGCCCTGTCCACCACATGACGAAACAGCTCAGGGTCCTGGTTGACAAGTGCCAAGGCCGATATTTGGTCCAGCCCCACCCCCCACAAGTGCCTACCACTATGCCATAGCCAGGTGTTACGAGGTCATTCCTTTGATCTGATCCAGCTGTTTGGGTCCCCAGCAATGAGGATCCTGTGAGCCGGATCACCCTCAGGGAGACATGCCATATGGCTGTAGTGCTCTAACTGAAGTTCCCTCACAATGCAGGAAATGTGCCTGGGACTCCCGGACCAACTACTCGTTGGGGAACGAAGCAGCAATACCCAAAGATTCTCCAAAGAGACACAGTAAAAAAGGATTCCAGTCTTCGTCTCAGGTCACTGGATAGCATCCATGTCTCGAGGCATATAGCAAGACGGAGCACCAGGACTCCAAAGACTAGGACCTTTGCCCTTTTGCAAAGATATCAGGTGCCATACACCCATTCCCAGCGACCTCATGACCCTCCATGCTCTCCCAGTTTGTCTAATGACTTCATAGTAAGAGTCACCAGAGACATGAATGTCGCTATCAAGGTAAATGAAAATCTCAACAAGGTTGGCACTCTCTCCACAGACAAACACACTCCCTTGATGGCTCTGCCTAAGAGGTCATTAATGACGTACATGTTGGTTTTGATCCAAGACATTTGCAAACTGAGGCACTCAGACTCAACTTGTTCAGTCTCTCAAGAGCCCCAATCAGAGCCTCCATTAACTCTGCATAGATCATAGGACCAAGTCAAGGTCGGTAAATTTTTCCTCACCAACAGATATCCCACAACCCTGAAGAATGCAAAGGTTCTACCTCAACTCTGCACAGCACTCACAGTACCAGTGTACAGGCCAGCCATGATATCCAGCAACTTCAGTGGGATGTCCCACAGCGCAGCTTGACAACTGAGTGAAATGCTCAACAAAGGTTGCAAAAGAAACCCTGTCGACATTTGCTTGCACTTGATGAGGACCCTCAGTGGTACACTTCTGAGGCATAAAACCGGACTGCTCTGGTTGCTGGTGGGCAAGCAAATGATCATGGATCCTGTTGAGGATGACCCTAGCAAGGACCTTGTCCAATACTGAGAGCAGCGTTATCTTTCTGTAATTGCTAATGTACAGTAATGCTTTATATGAGAGGGCAAAAATAATTAGTAGTAACTCAGGTCTCAAGTCCCATTTTCCAGTGGGTTAGGATGACACCTGTCTACCAAAAGGATACAAATGTTCTTTTGTAACACCACGAAGCTTACAGCCAGCCTTAAACCAGCCTGGAGAACTCTACTTCGGATGTCACAGATCCTTACAACTTTCTTTACCCCCAGCTGGAAAAGTCCAGCATCCTAGCTGGAAGGTCAGCCTTCAACAGCTGGTTAAATTAACTTGCCCAGTGGGTTACAACAGCAGTGCCATCCATAAGAAACATTCCTTCAGCTGCCTTGACTGTGACTGTCCAAGAAACAGATTTGAATATGTGCAGTGCTTCAATTCCTCTGCAAGCAGGATGAGGGTCACTAGACCACGGATGGTGTGTCACTTGCTCGCAGATTCCTCTATCAAATGCCTCCTAATCCCAGTCCAGACCAGAGTTTCCATAAAGCTGTGTGCCACGGCACACCTCAATAATATACCGTTTGCCCTGTAAGATAAAGCACATCCTTCTGGAAACACCAGCAGCATCAACACTACCCTCATTAACCTTAAGGGTCTTATCACGGAAGGTCTTGCACATAACATTATGATAAGTCGGACCCAAGTTTTCACACAAACTGCATGAAAGCTCATTAGAAACAGCCTGATCTTGGAGTCTGGCTAAGTCCAGCCTCATTCTCCTTGCAGGTTGTATCCGACTGGACCTAAGCTGAATCTTCAGAGTAGCAAAAACAAGTCTGTGTCAGAATTCACAACCTGGTCACTACTGTATATCCTGCAGTTCCATAAGAGCCTCCAGCACCTGCCCATGAGGATGTGAGCAATCTCCTTTGCAGCATCACTAGTTTTTGAGTACCAAGTCGACAATGTGGCCCAATGCACTGGAACCAGGATCCAGTGACCCGCAGACCCCGACTTTTTGCAAAGCCAATGAACACGGAGCCACTTCCACCACAGTCATCAGACCGGTGGAGACTGATGCAGTCGTCACAGCCAGCCATTTCAGTGCCAGTGGTCACATTGACGTTACCCATGACCAGAGGAGTCTCACCTTGTGGGCACCCATTAATCACAGAATGAAGGTGCAACAGACAAAACACCCAGAGGGTGCCTTAATCTGAGTCTCATAGTAAACCTGTTGAAAGGAGTGACAAGAGATATCATCAGAGTAAGGCAGATAATACAGAGAACAAACCGATGATAGATGTACCCACCTCCAGAAATCTGGCCACTGCCTGGCCTGCGTAGCTCAGAGAGCATCTACCCTGATGGGCCCTCTAATTAGGACCCGAGTGCTGCCGTGTAACAGGCGGTCACACCAGTTCCAATCATCAACAGGTTTGGCCCCACTGGTTCCAGTGCTCGCTCCTCTGTCGGTAGCAAGTCCCAGGCCCAGAGGAAGCCACCTCCGCCAGAAGTGTCTCCAGTGCCTTTCCCATCAGACAGATCTCCAGCATCTGCCCCGCCAGGTGCTTCTTCCTTGTCTCAGGCTCCCAACTGAGAGTGGGCCATTTTGCCTGTGTCTCAGGTTCCTGGTCCAGAGAGCGGCATTTCACCTACATGCTGCAGCTCCAGGACCTGGCCCAGAGGAGCCCGCATCTCTGGCATCTGGTCCAGAGGAGACCGTTCCATCCTGGTCATCTGACTGCCCAGCTACAGCTTTGCCACTACTTGTGCTTCCAGAAAGGTCTCACCGGTTCCTATCTCACCAACACCAATGTGTGGCTCATCGCTTCTTCGTGGTACCTGAACATAACACAAACCCCCAAATTTTTCCCTGCATGTTGACGGACCACTTGCAGGGCCAGATATAGCTTAACATCATATCCAGGACATTATAAGCAAAATGTTTTAGTTTTATATATAGGGCTTGTGTAAACAATGATACAGTACAAACCACAGGTACTATGACAGTGATGGAAATTAATTGAATTAATAATGATTGTTTAAAACATAAATATCTCTATGTACAGCAACATTCTCAAAATGGAGTAAATAACTATAATATTATAAAATAGTAAATAGGCACAAAAATTGTCATCATGTTATGTTTAATTAGGACAGTGATTCATCTTTCTTAGTAATTAACTTTCCGGTTAATCTGTCACATGTCGCTTAAGTATAGATGAAATATTGAAATGATTCAGCCCTTTATTCTTAGAGTTAGTTGACATCTAATTACATGGCAAAATAATTATTTTGGAAGTTTTCACAAGAAGATGGAACTCTGTTAATGGAAGCGGAGTTTAAATTTACATAGCATTTTTTCCTTCATGGAATACTGTGAACAACCAGTACTGGGTGAGCCTGAAACATCTCCACACTATGGACAATTTATTACTATTATTGATAACAACAACAACAACAACAACAACAACAACAATAATAATAATAATAATAATAATACACGTGGAGTCTTCAGCCGAGGTCCTTCACCACTGGGAAATCCAGAATAGCAGAGATCCAGCCTCACACTATGTCATTTGGTTCCAGGTAATATTCTATGAATGGAGGTCAGTTTCCTGCTGTACATCTTTCTGATGCCCATATCCACTTAGGCCTCCTGCACTGCCATAGAAATGTTCCTAAGGGTAGTGCCAAGGTATAGTTCGTTTGGCTCCTCTTGGTCATGCCCAGATTTTTATAGCTATTTAAATTGCTGTTGTGTAAATTTAACAGGGGAGCTCTTTAATGGGAAGCAGGGAGCTTGTGTAATCATCTGCCCCCTGTTGTAAGTAGTAGGGTTAGATCCCTGTAGCCACATGCTCACCAGCTGTCCAAAATACTGTCCTCAGTTCTGACAGGTGGCCAGTGTCCATGGTGTCGCTCAGGGGGTACAGCCACCAGTTGGAGTGACAAGTGTTGGTCGGTTGCAGAGGTGTAACTATTTATGAGAACATAAATGCTACTATACAGGCATTGTCACTTGTCAAAGAAACATTGTGGTATCTGCAGATGAGATATGCCACTTTGCCAGCAGTGGCCACTTTATTGGGTAAACCCAGATAGTAATGGATAGGATCTACAATAGTTTCACCTCCAGAGCCATTTAAAGGGTATACAAGTCATATTCTCAAAGTAACCATTGTGCTCACCACCATTGGACTGAGCTGTTATTTCTGGCGCTCCAGTTAGCATTAATGACTCTAGCAATTCTCCTCTGAACTCTCTCATTAACAAAATATTTTCAGCGACAAAATTGCCCCATGCCCATTCCCTTTAAAAAGAAGACAGTATAGTGTGTGAAAATCAGAGGATCATGCCTGTTTCTGAGATGGAGGAACCACCGCGTATTGCCCAAAAAGTTATACCCTGATGAAAATTGCTTAGATCATGGCTGCTCCGGGTTCATCTCTGGACCTAGGTTCATCACCAACAGATAGACGTTCTGGTAGAGTGGTTCGACCCTCAAACGTATGTGTATGCTCCTGAGGGGGGTAGACAAGGAAGGGTGCGACTGGAACTTCATGATCTCTCTCTCTCTTAGACCCTTGTGGGCTCTTGGATGTAACCCTAAGAGGTGTAGGAATCCCAACAATTCACCTTCTGGTTCATGATCATACACCTCATTGTTGAGGTCCAAATCTCTCTTTCTGAGGTCAACATCTCTCTCTTCTTGAGGTGCAAATAAATCTTAGAAAGTCTTACTTTCATGACATGGGAACAATAGACAATTTTGCCATGAGTCAGTCCATGCTTAGCACAGATTGATGACTTGGGCAACCTCTCTAGGAACCCAGCCCAGAGATTCTCATCCCCAATCCTGCTTCTCAGAGACATATCAAAAAATGTAAATATGAGATACCCTTAAGAGTTGGTTTAAGGTGGGGGAGTGGCCACCCAGAGATAAGCTTTGTCCACCCAGATGAATTATCTGCCCATCCAGTAAAAACACTTTGTCATTAGTCATTTAAAAAAGCACTGCTTTCCTGTTGGCCATTTTGAATGTGTGGGGGTGCTTAGTTAGTGGTCCACCTTCACATCATCACCCAACCATGACACTTCTTCACACATCCGGTACAGACATGGTTAAGAGAACTGCAAAACCAGTTTGTAGTTAGCTGTACTCAGCAATCAAATTGAATCCGTTAACATCTTTGATTATTATTCATTCTTTTCTCTGGTTCTTAGAAAATACTAGTAGTTTTGTATAGTTTCACAGCTGAGTTTAAAAATTTTGCAGAAATTTTTGATATTCCCCACCAAAATAATCCAAATGACCACCCAAAGATGACATCCCAGAAACACCACTGGTTTAAGAAATTATTCCAGTAATGTTTTATTTGTGAATTTGTAAAATTGTGTTTCATGTGAAGCTACAAACTTGTAAATGCCAGAACAAATTATATTGGATGATTATGTGGAAGCACAAAGACTTCAGATACACATATATGAACAATAGTATTGGGACCACCTCTTAATCATTTGAATTCTGCTGCTTCCTTTGGACACAGTTCCACAGGTATATAAAATCAAGCACGTAGCCATGCAGTCAGGTTTGCAAACATTTGTAAAACAATGGGTCATTCTGGAGAGCACCTTCTGGATGAACCAACAGATGGAGACAAACCAGGCCTTCACATCCAAAATCGGTATCTGATCTCACAAATGCTCTTCTTGATGAATTGGAAAATTCCCACAGACACACTTCAAACTCTTGTGGAAAACCTTCCCAGAAGAGTGGCAGCTGTTATAGCTGCAAAGTGGGGACCAGCTCCATACTGATGCCTATGGATTTAGAATGGGATGTCGGAAAAGTTACTGTGGGTGTAATGGCCTGGTGTCATAATACTTTTGTCCATGTAGTGCAGCTGCTGAACGCATGAGTGGGTAAGTATGTTCTCCATGAGAAAAAGTTAAAGGAGGATTGCTAAATTTATATATCTATGTTTACCTTCACTGGACACATTCTTAGATAAAAACGATCAATTGGGAAAATCTACAGACTTACCTGTAGTTTATAACAATCCATTCTACAGTGGTAAAGCAATCTGCAAACTGACACATTGGAACTATATTTTTTTGCAAACTCTTGTCTGCAGTACTAACTCATCACTTGAAAAGCTGTTCAGAATATCAAGTCAGGGCAGGACGAAGTATTTGTCTGGAAGATTTATTTATAGAGGTAATTTTCATTTGGTCTTACCTTTGGGGGAAAACTACCAAACTGTGGGATGGATCCTAAGCAGATGCTTCGCTTCACTCAGATGGTGATTAATTAAGCCAGCTTCTCTAGGTGGTGATTAACTAACCCAGATCACATTAGAGACCACCCTCAAGAAGAGGAACACATGGCAAAAATGTGTGGATCTGTTCCAGAGATATTGTTGTTTGTTTTGGAGTTTTTCCCCATAAAATTATAAAATATAAAGTTCATGTCAACTGGAGTCTTAGGCAGAAACCTAGATGCTGCGCAGCTTGTTGTTTTTTTTACATGGAAGCACTGGCCTAATGTTTCTGTCTATTGACATAAAAGCATAATTAGGGCAAAACAATACAACCAAACTATTTATTAATATAGACCACATAGGTCTGGTGATATCTGATGCGTTTAATGCAGATTTTATTAACGGACACATTTTCTTTGCCACGCATGCTGGTGTTCTTTTGGTAATACAGCCATGTTTTTTATGTTTTCTCAAAAAATATTTCCATACACTGTTTATGGGCAGATTTTCATAATTCAAGTTACAAATGCATAAAATACATAGTTCTACACCTTTTATTGCTTGCATCCATGATAATTGCTAGTATCTCTGCGACATTATAATGGCTCTCCCATTCATATACTCATTCACCGACTCATTCAGAATGACAACTGGAGACCCAAAAGAATGGCTGAATTAGTGAGTGAGTAGGTGAATGAGAACATTTCCAGTGAAGCTTACACTTGCTTAAAGCACACCCTTACATGCCACACTGGACCTCACATGCCCGACCGGAGGAGGGAACCAGCTTTCAAATCACATTTCTGAGGACAAGCGGAGGAAGGGAAAGCACAAATTGTGATGTGAATATCAGTGCAGAGTTCCAGTGAGGGACTGTGAGTTCCCTGCAAATGAGTCCTTTGCAAACGTCACACCATTAGCATTTGCAGCTAAGGTACGGATCAGTGCATCTCAATCATGGACCTCAGTGCTTCTCTCTCCCATAATTGGCAGCCTCTGAGAAAATCAGAAATGATACTGAATCTTGCCAGATCCAGGAAGTGCTACAGCATAGAAAAGCATTTGGGAAAAGTATCTGTTATGTGAAGTAGCAGCACAATGCCTGTTTGTTATGTAGATGAAAATACAATAACCGTGTACGAATTTTACCCCAGAGCTGGTCCTTATATGGTCAGTCAGGACTACAGTTGAGAGAAATTGGTAACGCAGCATTCCCTTACAATTTGTATGGTTTTTTAGGGTTGTTTTCAGAAAATGTTACCACATGACAGACTGTAACACCAACCAAACATTTGCTATGGAGGCTCTTCCCCTAGAGGGAGTCTGAAAACCCCCTGCAGTGGCCCCAAGTGAGTGGTCAGAACGGAGCTGAATGTCAAACCTCTACGCAGCTAAACTGCATTTGCCTTGTATTTAGTGAGGTTCTGTGTCTGCCGTTTCTCTCAGATTATGCAGGAAATTGAAATTCAAAAGAGGCTGCATCACAAGCACCTTGTAAAGTTCTCACACTGCTGGGAGACTCGTGTACATATTTATGGCGCTGTGCAGTAGGGAGGCGAGCCCCTGAGCCCCTGAGTACTTGGCCTTTGCAGACTGCTTACGAAGGCAAAGATTTTATGAGTTAAGCTGCCCTTTCACCCCTCCCCTCATTTCCAGTCTCTGCAGCATGGTGAAGGCTGCCCCAAAGTGCAGTATTACTTTAAAAAGCTCATATCAGGGTAAGAGTGCATGCACAAAAAAGGAATCATCCACACAGACTTCAAATTAGGCATGTGTGCATGTGCTTTTGCTTGGTTTAGTGCTCTGTATATTAATGTGGGTGCTTTACTGTATCAGTGCATGCTCCTTACCTCTCCTCTTTACTGGGCTTTAGCAGCGCAGGTAATTCATATGGATTTCTGTGCCCTGGCAACAGCACGCACAATTAACATCTCCTGCTATAAAGCAAATACTTGAATATAGAGCTGATGGAAAGTCATTGGTCTTTCAGAAAAATTGCTGTTGGATGAAAACATGTTTAAAGTGGGGGAATTTGGATTGGCAGTAAAGCTGGATCCAAAGGGGAAAAATTGTAGCTGGTGTAAGTAGGTGCTTCATTCAGATTCTCCTGCAAAGCTATCAAGTCACTTAGACGGCAAGCTAAAGCAGATGTGAGTATCTTTACATTTTCCTTTTGTGTGCATTAAAGAAGCTTCGGTGGAACCCCAAACTACATTACTCCATATGTTTGGGACAGAAACGAGAATGGACCAGAGTCAGATGTTTGGACAGTGGGTTCTGTGATGCATGTTTCTCTGCTTGACAGTTCCCCTGGTAATGGATGTCATGTTCATGCTTGATACTCAGAAATTTTCACCAGTACAACATTTTCTTCCAAATGTATAGGAAAATGCAAATACCTTTGGTGTTTCTCTCAACCCAGGTAGGAAATACTCACTGGATGATCTCCCTCTTGAGGCTGGGATGTGCAGAAGATCTACCGGCATGTTACAAAATGAAGTATTCCCTGCCAAAGAACCTATCTGCCTATCTGAAGCTAATTCCTGGGATCTTACAGAAGAATCCATGCGATCGCTTCATATCAGGAGAGATGTTGCAAGATGAGTTCCTCACTAAGGTTAGCACACTTACAAGTTATTGAGCTGTGGATGGCTTGGAATGATTATTCTGAGGTCACTGGTATTTATGCCTCCTAACAGATTAATTTTCCTTAGCTGAAACATTCCCAGCCGCCGCCATCGGACTTCACACCTAATAAACTGCCATCAGCTGTGTGATGGTGCTACACTTCAAGCCGTCAAACTCAGTTTCAAAAGAAAAGATCCAAAGATGATCTCCTTCAACACAAACCCCAAGCAATCCTGCATCTCTTGGCTTATCTGGCTTAGAAGCTTGACCTGGCGTTTCCATGGTTTCTTGCAGTTGATAAGCCTTTATGTGGGGAGCTGCACATAAAGTCAGGCAAAAGCCCCTGAGCTCTCAGTCAGAGAAGTCAGTGGAAGTGCCTCCTCCCAGTGTTTAGCTGAACGCAAACAATCCACTGACCGTCCAAGCAGAGGAAAAGTCAAGGAAATTAAGTGAAATGATTATTAATCAGGTCACTGATAGACCATTGATCACCCACTGTAGGAACTGGACAGGGCAAGGAAGTCTAGTTCACCCTGTGTTTGCGGGGTCAACCATCGCAAAGCTACTATCAGGGTGGTAGAGGATGGATCAAAATGTGCTGTTGGTGACCCAACAAAGTTGTGATGAACTGGACTTCTTTGGCCAATGTTCTGTTCAGGTCAGTGTGTTTGTTGGGTGACTAATGACCAGAGTGTGAGTCATAGAAGTCCTGTCCCTTTAAAAGCACCATGTTGTGTAGTGCTTAAGGTGAGCCTATTGCTTACATTGCATAGCTTTCGCATGGATGTAGTGAAGGTTAGTGTAGTCCACTTTGGACTTCGGTGAGCCTCGTACTTCATTAAATGGGACCTATGTGCATTTGCTCAGTGACATCTGATAGTGTAGACTGGCTGTGCTGATCTACTGGGGGCCACATCAGCGAACGCCTGAGTGACTCCCCCATCTCCTTGTATTTCTACAGAGGAGCATTTTTCTAAATAAAGGTCACGTGTTGCAAGCACTGAAGTTCACCGACTAATGGCATCAAGGGACATCGCAATTTGTGCAGCCATTCAGTTTTAACTTCTGCAATAAAATCTCTTAAGGTTCAGTTAACTCAATTTTGAGTAATAGTACCAAAAAATAGCTGGCTGTGTGTTTTGTGAATGCCTGTGATCTCAAGCTAAATTGGAGCAAGCTGACGAATGGATGTGTTGCAGAGTTATGATGTATTCTGGAGGATAGTATACGTCACTGATGGTAGCTTGACATTGTTTCAAGGCATGGTTTGTTAGTCCATTTAGAGTACGTTAGGGCCTTCGGTGTGAGTAAATTATTTTGGACTGGATATTTTTTATTAGTCTAGTCACATCCTTCTTGTATGTAGCAAAGTGCTTTGGGGATGATTTGTAATATCTTCAGTGAGCAGGCTGAATGTTAATAAACCCCTGGATCATTCACCCTTGTAGTGACCTTCTCCCTGAGCCCCACAACCAGCTCATAACCCAGATTCCTTCCATTCCATAATAAGGTTATATTATGCACTGTCATTATTATGAGGACAATAGTTTATGTTGCCCGTTCAAATTGGATCCTAAGGGAAAGTCCCTTCCTGTCTTCATGAGTAAGACTTACATTATGGTAATGCTGCCAAATTAGCTCATGCCATGATTTGTAATACAAAAACCAACCTCCAACAGGAATTTGAACCTCATTATTAGAAATGTTAATACTTATTAATTGAAAATAGGCAACATCCATCTATCCATTGATTTTATATATTAAAAGAAGTGTTTGTTCAGTACTGGTCCCATGTTTGTTCATAATCATGACATGGATTTCATGGGGAAACATATATTAATTCATGCTTTGTTCTTGAGCAGTAAATGAGTTAAGTAATTTTTGCCATTATTATCTAATTAGTTAACTGTTAACTAATGCAGTGCCTGAATGGAGCACTGTCATGATTGATTCATGCTGAACAAGCAAGGGATCAGTGTAACATACTCATTACTAGTTACTGGTTAATTAATGCATTAAGTAATCCTGTACTCCTACATTATTCACGTCCTTTCAAGTAAAGTGTGACCAGAAAATATGAAAATATTTCTGCACCTTTTAAGCACTAAGTGTTACATCTTACTGTTATACTTGTACAATTCACAAGGAAATCTAAAGCTTGGTGATCATCATATTATTACAGTTAAGCTGTCTCGAGCATGCAAATTTGAAAAAATTTTAATGAAATTTTGTCAACTTCATACCAGGTGAAATTGCATTTAGATGGATGCTTCGACCAATTAAAGTTGCAATGATCCAGAGCTTACTTGATGAGCCACAGGGTACAAGATAGGTGCATAGTGTTTGACTTAATGGTTGTCTGACTTAATAAGTCCAGACATTTGTGGCCTTCAATAAGGTTTCATGGTGTTATAGTCATGTGTGAAACAGTGTGCTTCATGTAGACCAAATAATACAATAAATGTAAGACAAGTGAAACAGTCTGCAATAAAAAAAAACACTACAGGCGCTACTCTACTTGTGATGGGGTTATATTCTGACAAGTCCATTATGATTAGAAAATATCATGTCAAACATGACTATGATACGATAAATAAGTAAAAAAAAAAACCATTGTCATTGAATAGTGAATAAACAAAAATTTGCTGCAACTAAATACATAACAACATAAGAAATTTACAAATGAGTGGAGGCCATTCGGCCCATCGAGCTCGTTTGGGGAGAACTTAACTAATAGCTCAGAGTTGCTAGAATCTTATCTAGCTCTGATTTAAAGGAACCCAGGGTTTTAGCTTCCGCTACACTAGCAGGAAGACTATTCCATACTC